>JACXGI010005968.1:30480-44345 GCA_016801175.1 Esox masquinongy | reverse complement strand
GTTTCTAATGGTGATGATCTTTTCATCAAAGTAGTTCATGTATTCATTACAGCTAAAGTGAAGACCCACTTCACTTGTTGAGCGTTGCTTTTTTGTTAACTTTGCAACTGTATCGAAGAGAAATTTTGGATTGTTTTTGTTCACCTCAATCAGGTTGGAGAAATAAGCAGATCGAGCAGATGTGAGTGCTTTTCGGTATGATGTGCAGTGTTGGGCTTTTGCGAAACATAGCACTTAGCATTTTGTTCACATCAGACCACAGAATCTTCTTCCACTTGGTCTCAGAGTCTCCCACATGCCTTTTGGCAAACATGCCAAGATTTTGTTTGAATCATTTTCAACAATGGCTTTCTTTTGTCCACTTTCCTACAAAGGCCACTTTTGTGAAGCACCTGGGCTATTGCTGCAGTATGTACAGTGCGGCCCAGCTCAGCCTTGGAAGACTCTTAAAAAACTCTTTAGAGTTGCCATTGGCTCTTGGTGGCCACTCTGACTAGTGTCCTTCTTGCCTGGATACTCAGTATTTGAGGATGGCCAGTTCTAGATATATTCACAGTGCCATGTTCTTCATTTCTTTATAATGGACTTTACTGTGCTCATTTCTTTATAATGGACTTTACTGTGCTCATTTCTTTATAATGGACTTTACTATGCTCATTTCTTTGTAATGGACTTTACTTGCCTCGAAACACGGACCGAGGAGTTGCATATCCTACCCCCAATTGGTGCTTTTGTGGAACTGTATTCCAGATTTGCATTGAAATTATACTTTGATTTAAAAGTTAGAAATGTGTCTTCATGAAGTAGTTTTGGTTAGGATTTGCACTAACCAACTGTGGAACCCACCAGAGATATGTATTTAACCTGAAATCATATGAAACACCTTAATTACACCGCTGGACTCGATTCAACTCATTACTAAGACAACTGGTCGCAACACAGCCCATTCAGTTGCGTTAAAGGGCTTGATTATTTATTCAATCAATCATATGTTGTTTTATATTTTATATTTTTGTAATTGATTTAGAACAACTGGCATGTTTTCTTTTTCCTATTCAATCTGCACATATTCCTAGATGTTGTCACACCATGTCACATACTGATAAAAAGAGACAGACAGCAGCCTACAGAAGTCGGTCCGGATCGTAGGAGGCTTTTAAGGAACCAACGAAGGCTTCGGTAAAACGACTCCGTTACTGTCGACCGTAAGATTCTTCTGGGAAACGAGTCCCTGGCCGCTTTGGTTTGTTTAGCCCCGGTTTGTTCTGGAATCTATGTAACCGCTATATCCCATCCAATACACAACCCCCTTCCACCTCCTCTGTTTACCGGGTGTCTGTGCAGATCTGGTGTGTTCAGCACATTTCGCCACAGTGGATATTTGAAATGTCAGGACATTTACTCTGCTTATGTGGTGGTGGATCCAGACTTCCATACCGCCAGACTTATTCCCCAGCCCTGACATATGCATTATTCATCCTGGGATGTATACAGGGGCCAGTGCACTTGACTTTGTCAACGTTCTGTAAACACATGCACTAAATTATTGAGGTGTCTAAAGGAGGGCCTGTTGCTGCCAGTTGGACGGTGGGCCCCGTGCCATGACAGTTTGGACGGGCAGTAACGAGGCGCTGTGTAAGCACCCCTGGACACGCATAAAAAATGCACGAGCTGCTATCTCCCTTCTGGCCCAACGCCCCCCCCCCCACCCCGATATCCGCCACCCCACAACCCGTTCCACCTGCCAATTTCGGCCCGTCTCCTGTCCAAGCGGACATCACTGTCACCTACGACAGGATCGTCGGGGCGATCCGGACGCGGGCCCATTGTAACCGGGATGGCCATCGCCATCGTTTCCTGACAGCGGCTGCTACATCCTGACACTGATGGTCGTCCGCCTCACACTGACAGTCATCTTCTGGGACCAGCAGGCATGTTGAGGTCACGTCAGGTTAGCTTCCAGGACAAACACCTTCCGCTGACAAAGGGCAGAGAGTTGATGGGCTATCACGCCGGATTGATTGCTAGATGTAGACCACGCACGGTCCGACAAGTATGAGTAATCTTGCACGGAGGGTCATTTGTCTGGACCGCGAACATTCCAGACGAGTGTTTGTTAAGCAGACATCCAATAGAATTGTTTTCTTTTTTTTTTTTTTTTTTGCAGTACACAATCCGATAAATAGTCATTTCCTGATGGTCTAATTGGTCCCAAGGGGACATTAGTCTTCATCTATTATGAACAGTCCTGTCAGGACAAGAATGGCTTTATTGGATCTACGACAGTTGGGAGAAAAAAAACACAAAAGGTATTATTTATTCTTTATAATATGAAAAAAGACAATCTATTATATCTTTTTTATTGAGCTTTGCAGCATCCTGGCGATCTCTGGCACCGTGGTAGATCAAGCTGCTGGACCTGATCTAATGAAGACTTCATCCACAAACTCATTCAACATCATAGTGAAATAATTATGTCTAGCGCACGGGCTCTTTCGAAACAATAATTAGACGTGGAAAACACAACGGAAACAGAAGGAATAAAATGATTCACAGCTACTTAAGATATATCCACTACACATGAACAGACACCCTCTCTGAAGCACAACACAGCGTTAGTGAGAACGCGGAGCATTCCCCCTATCCACACGAGGAACTGCTAATACTGCTGCTCCCAAAAGGCTCAACACCATCCTTTCATCCACAACGGCTTGCTTGAGTGAGAAACAATGTGGACAATTAGAGCCTTATCTCCACCTCTCCTTGACCTCTTCCTGACCAGCAAACAGTCCCAAATGTAGGCCATTTAAATCAGAAACAATCTGACACAATTAGGGCCCGGCCATTAAGGCATCCTGTTCTGTTAAAGTCCCCTTTAAAATGTGAGGCGGCGTAGTCTTTCCTCATCCATTTGGGAGGGTATTCCGAGTTCAAAAGCCCCTGGGAGATCAGGGCTGAAGACTGGCTCTGGTGATTGCAGCTGGTTTTCTCTGTGACCCTGTGTTCTTTAATCTATATTTTCACAATAACACTGAGGACCAGGGATGTTCAAGGGCATTATAACCCTCTAATCTACTCGCCTAGTACTATGAATGTCCACACTCTTCGCCGACGTGGAAAAATGCTGCTGATTATCGCCTGGTTCAGCTTGCCAACTCTCCAGTGTATCCAACAACAACTGCAGAGGAAACAAGTGTTTTTATTTTAGAAAGTAGTTGCATAATGTACTGACTTTTAGATGAAGAATGTATTTCCTGTACGTTTATGACCAAACTAGGTTTCCTGAAAAAAGTCTCCCACGGCATGGGAGACTTATTTTCAGGGATACCCATGGCATGGGAGACTTATTTTCAGGGAAACCATGGCATGGGAGACTTATTTTCGGGGAACCCATGGCATGGGAGACTTATTTTCAGGGAACCCATGGCATGGGAGACTTATTTTCAGGGAACCCATGGCATGGGAGACTTATTTTCAGGGAACCCATGGCATGGGAGACTTATTTTCAGGGAACCCATGGCATGGGAGACTTATTTTCAGGGAACCTAGTTTGGTCACGGACACAGAGATGTAATTGCATGCACAGGTTACATCATTCACTTATGCCTAGACACTAGGCAAATGTGCACGCGCCTGGAATGACGCACGCAGACAGACAGGAGAGCAAACACAGGGCAGCATATACTCCTGCCACAATGAGCGGTGACCTCCCAGGGTCGCGGCGCCGTGCTAAATGTTCAATAACCACACAGTCACAACGATCGTGTCGGCGTCCAGCATCCCTGGAATTAATTAGCTCAGGTCTGCTCTGCTCAGAGCCTCGGAGAGAGAGTGAGATAGCCGGCACCCGGTACGTAGTCATCCATTACATGTGCCATCCGGAGGTCACCGCCCTCCGCGAGCCGCAGAAAAGCCACCCCGAGCTTTTGACTACGGCGATTTCACAAAACCCATTGAGTTTCGGTAGAACCCATGCCCATTGGTTGTCGCGTCACGGCTGTCGTGTCAATCCGGCACAATTTGATCCGTACCCATCAACGACCGAAGGCAACGGATATATAAGCGAGAGGATGGTGCGTTCGGTAGTAACATTAGCCAGAGTGCATGTTATATACACGTTATATACACGTTAAATACACCAGGGAGACAGAGATGGCCTACGCAGAGGACCCTCCCAATCCTTTCAGTCTGACAGGGCGTGGCTCAGACGCTCCATCTCTGTCTCCCTCATTTTTCTCGATCTCCCTCTGCACTCATTCCCCACCCCCACCCCCACCCCCATACGCACACAGAACCTCCGTGAAAGTCTCACATCACCTCTCTGGACAACAAGGGGAGAGAATCAATCTCTGCCTGCTCCTGGGGATCGCTCCCTGACCGTCCTGTCAAATCGCCGGGTGGTGGGACGCTGAAACCGTTCCTTCACTCACACCCAACCCTCTTTTTTGGCTTTTCGCTGAGTCAGAAGAAAACAAACTCAGACAGGAAAAAAAAAAAGAGCACACCCCAATCCCAGAGTGTTCAGCTTTATTGATCCCAAACAAGCCTGACCAGGGGAAGGTACACGGCACATCTGTATCAATCTGCTTATTTCTGTAAGTTGTGCACTTTGAGCATCCCCGTTGTCTGACTGAGGGTAGCATTTTAATCAGGACCCGCACATCACATTAATGGAGAAATGTGATAAATGTCTCGTATTCACAGCTAAATCTTGCCAAGTAAGGACTTTGTCTATGAGCAATGGGAAATGAAGGATATGAGAGTCGGGAAGCGCGCACAGCGTTTTTGAGGTCATCTCTTAAAAAAATGACTTTAATCAGAATTAAAACCACCCGAAATCTTTCTGTGATGATTTCATTAGTGGGGAATCAAGGTGCCGTCGGTTTTCCAGGCCTGGGTGTCCAAACTTTCTCCGGACAGGAGGATCATGGGTAGCTTAACTTTGTGATTCTAGAGCTGCAGCTGGTAGTGGTACTAGTCAGTCACTGATAAGACAGGTCTCATGAAATATTCAGTTTGCCTATTTCTCAAGTGAGTTTGCACACCGTTAATCTTTAATGAAGATTAAACATTCTCAACAAAGACTAATTGACACCCCCAAAGATAACAGAGTTAAGGATATGTAATTGAGTCATACCTCTCCTGGGTGAGTGAAAATCATACCTCTCTAGGGCAAGCGGAAATGAAACGTACATAAAAACACAACTGCCAGTGTCCCACGTTTACTGCCGGCATTTGCATGCACACAGCTTACAGAGATAGAGTTGAGGGGAACACATAGGCCATGGCTGAGGGTCAGGTAGCAAGGCATGACAAGGGCAAACAAAGGGAGGAGAAACTAGGTAATACACTATTCCGCTGTGTACACAAAGCATACCTTCATTTTTCATTACGCTAAAACGAGGGCTACGCAGCGACCATGGACGGCAAAGTTTCATATCAATCCTAGATTGGTTGTTTTCTTGTTCCTTTTGACATTGTCACAGTCCTGGAATAATATTGATGGTGAAATTATTCTATTTATTAAGTAATCTTAGCCAGGCAGCTTTTCAATAGCATGCCGGTTCCATAACCAACCAAAGTGGCACTTTGCGGGCACATTGAACCGTGTCACGGCTAAGCGGGGTTGACACATTGGGAGATGAAAGTCTTGTCATTCATTTGCCAGTGACAACCTGTGTATGCTAATGTCCAAGCATCTTTAGCTCAAAAAGTGTGGATGGCTCGCCTGTCTGCACACAGCAAGGCCCACAGCCGCAGACAGTCATGGGGCAGTCAGGGTCAGTTGACAATAAGGGAACGCAGACAATGTGAAAAAAACAAAAAACAGGAAGAATGGTCTGGTTTACAGTGGGTCCTGAGTTGTCCTGTTTCACACATGTACAAGTGTATATTGTAGGGACATTTTAATTAAAAACCTCTGACACAATGTTCTGTAATCCGGATTTTATTTCACCACATCACATAAAAGTCAAGTCATTAACTATCAATGTTTTTTTTTGGCTTAATTTAACTTACGACAATGTGGCAGATAGTTTAGCGGTTAGAGCATATGACCTGCAACCAAAATGTTGCCAGGTCAAATCTCTGAACTGGGAAAGTAAAGAAAAACAAATGTGCGGCTCCATCCTAAACTGAATGCTATTTTTATTTAAACACATTTAATCACATACTTGTGAGTTTATTTAAGACTGTCTCTCGGAACCAGAAGTTTTAATAATTCAGCCTCACATGGGGTTTTTGACCTATGTTTGGTAAACGCTGGCATAACTCCATCATCTTAAAATTTAGTTTAGTACATACAAGCATCATACTCTGATTTTTACTTCATGAAAAAGCTCAAAACAAGGAGATAGTTTCCCAACAACATCTTAGCCCCAACACCAAAGAATATCCGTTGTTTTCCATTGAACTATTGGACGCAAACTGGAACATATTTCAAGAGACTTTTAGAACTTGTTTCTGGTAACCATGAAAAAGGACATTAGGGTTACATTCTTCGTGAGTCTGTGACCGACACACTTCAAAATGAAATTCCATTTCAATCCAGCAACACCTCTTGTATAATTGGTCCAATTAGACCAAGTAGAAACCACACTTAAAATGGCAATATGTAAGATTTATACTGTACTACTAGCATAGATAAAAGCAAAAATGGCCGGTACACATCTACAGTTAATATTCCCCATTTAAACTTTCTCGCTGGTCCATCTATCAGTTTGCAATGACTTGTAATACCGTTATACTTGCATTAGACACTCACAGTGTACTATCCATCCCATCCTAAACCACTCTGGACTAGCTAGTACTATAGCGGTTTCGTTTGGTAAGGGAAGACGAGGAGGAGACTAGCCGTGTTTTTTGTTTAGAGGCAGGATTCTACAACAGGCCCCTTTAACAAACTAAAAAATGAAAAGTGGAATGCAACCTAACCCGGTTGACCAGCTCTGGTTGCCTTGCTGGCTTTAAGAAATCTGAAAATGAACCGATCTAGAACACCTGGCAGCCCCGCCAAACACTTGATACCTGAAATGTTGTCTTTCAATGGAGTGCACCTTTTATGGCTATTGACATACAGTTAACTTTTTCAAGTATTCACAGAGGCTATTTAGAGAAAGCAATAATTGCATAGTATGGATCTCTGTTTACTCAATGCATACTTTAAGGGGATTGATGCATTAGACTGATGTATGGTATAATTAGTGATTAATGCAAAGCTCCAGTTTTGCAGTGAACATTGAACCAGCCTCAGTCATAAAGAAATGAAAGCCATTTACTGTTTTATTCTCTCGGGCCTTGAGGTATAATACAAGGCCTTGAGGTATAATACACATATTATTATATAAGTGTAAGTATTTTTATTTTAGGTAGTGGGGCTAAAATGTAAAAAAAAAATATCCACGCAAAAGATGAAAAAATCCATCACAATCTCTATCAATATATTGTACCTACAGTATATCATTGAGGTACGTAACTCCACATACCATAGACTAGTTCATTTGAACCTTTGCTTGTTTGGCTCGGGGCGATCTAAATTTCACGTTGTGATCAGATGTATTACAGCAGACACCTGACATTCTGATATTAGTTTCACAGCAGCTGTCACAGGTGTGTCTGAATGATTGACTCCTAGCAGATCTGCTCTGAGATTAATATTTCATTTTCACATAATAGAAAAACAGATGCTCTATACCAGCCTATACTGGGAATAGGCTACTGGTAATGTATGCAATACTTACAGCTAACTAAATTCAGTATGAAATATGCATCTGACAGACGCACCACAATCAAGTTCCACAAGCCTGTAATATATTATTGACAGCTCTTATTTGAGCAGGGTAAACTGACCTCATTCAGGGAAACTAATAAAACTTTTTTGTACATTCAACCGGAAAGATGGACTGGCTATATTTCAGTGTAAGACGGGCAGTGCTTCAGGTGCCCTTTAAAGCACTGACCTCTTCAGAGACTAAGGGTTCCTATGTGATTAATATGCTTAGGCATTTATTGGCACACCAAGGCACTTTTACCAATAGGTCACCGGCGTGACCTCGGTGCGAGCGTGGGGATCGAAACCAAGTGGACAGGAAACTATACGGCCCAGGGTTGTAACGGCAGGCTAATGCTTAAAGGCTTCTCAAACACTCCCACACACCTATACTGTGAATATATGTATACACACCAACACACGGACATACACACACAAAGATCTTCCATCACACATTCACAGGGACCCACCCACACAACACACAGAGAGCCTGGGGCACAGAAGGTTTCTGCGGCCGGAGCACAAACTCATTTGTAACCAGCCAGACAGCACCCTCTAACACAGCAGCACATACGAAAGCAAATGCGCGTGCTACGTCAGGCAACCTCCGCCCTGTGAGCAGCATAGGTCATGAGAGCCGCTTCAGACGAAACACGTGACCACTGTTGAACTGTCCGTTAGATATCAACATGTGCTCTGATATCCGTTGAAACATTTCGACAAGGACATTACCTCAAGCCCAATCACTGTAGATGCCAACGGTGGTGCTAATGATTTAGTCACTTTTTGACTGAGTGGCACTGAACTACATCATACAGGGCAAAGGAGAGAGACGTTTGCTTCCCATTCTTAGACAATTATGACACAGAGAGAAAATGCAAACAAACACTTTACTTTTTTCCTCATTTGAGTGTGAAATACTTTATATGCTAAATAATTTGCCTGTATACAGGGCCTTTACAGCCAAAGATATATCTCAGACTCAATTATCCTTCAAGGATGCAGTGGAAAACATTACAAAGACAACATGCAATGAAATAATGGAGCCTATTCAGTAGCATAGAGGATTTGTATAATAACCCTGGTACAGTGTTCATGTAAATAAACAGCCCTATGTCTTCCTAGTAGCCACTTAATCATACTGCTGCACACACTCACACAGACGCGCGCGCAACCGCGCACACACATACACACGCCCATTCTCACACACATTTGCTGAGACCAAAGGAAGAGCTGACTGCAACATTTTTCTCCACTTCAAAAAAGTAGCCGGTGTCAAAATGATAAATGAGGGATCATGAAGGAGAGCGTGTGCATACTTACATTAGACTGCACAAGAGACTGCAACACTGTGGGCAAACCGCGCAACACTTTCACAGCCACACCGCAACAGCCTCCCCCACAACAGCGGGAATTTACACCGAACAATAAAGTGATAGAGATTAGCAGAGCGCCGTTGGACTTTGCGTACGGCCAACATCTGCAACCTGCGCGTGTGACCTAACATACGCGTAACATGATGAGGGAAATGCCATGTACCCGGTACAGGTGTTTGCTGGCGAATGGTTGATTTGTTTTTCTTTTTCCCTGAGGTGACTGCCGTACACATACACATAAATGAACACGCGCACACAAAATATGTATATGGATAGCATCTGAGAAGCCGTCAGGCAGCCGACAGCGAAAAATGTGAGGGGGATTTTTTTAACCATCATTTATAACATCATTTCAGCATCAGTTCTAAAATGGCTGATGGAAGATTGATGGGTGGCGAGAGCTGGTTAATATGCGTGATTGGAATGATACAGGGCTGGGTTGTTTGTTAAGACGGGGCTCGGGTTTGTACTGCGACGACAGGTCTCGGTGGAAAAGCGAAAAACATGAATCCAGATAAAACGTCTATTGACATGTATGCATCGCTGTCAGAGATGTTTTCGTACATTATGATTACAAACGACTGTGCATTAGTAAACAAATTCATTTTGTATTAGCTTTTTCACTCCACCACTTTGTATGACCTTCTAGAAAAAGACTCAATCAAACAGACAGTTCATTCACTCTCCATTTCAATATTTCTACACAGAGTTTCTGTAAACATGGGGGGAAAACACACAAGCACGCACGCACGCATGCACGCATGCACGCACACACACACAGAAAATCTGTCCAGACCTTGGTGAAATTTCCAGCAGGACAACTGTTTGTTTAGAGTAATAGTATCAAGGATTACACAAAAGAGAGACTAGTCCATGAGAAGCTACTGCACATGCAGCGTCCATGTCCTTAGATCAATTCCAATGTAATTACAATAGCAGACAGAAATACAACCTGGCCTGATGCTCTGTCTTCCTGGATAACTGATAGATAAGCACCTAAGGGATGGCGAACAGGAGACATAGGCTGGAATACATCTTAGAGGCATTCATAAATTACACTGTGTGGAGACTATTCCCTCTACGGGCCTTCTAATGCTATATAACTTTCTTTCTAATACATGGGTCAGCCTGGTACTAGCCTCATCCAGGTATCTCCGAACATGACAGCCAGCTGGCCATCCTGGGAGAACAGGAAACGCTGTCGGGTATCATTTCATTTTGTCGTTGTGGTACCGCGAAAAGAGGGCCCACCCCGACCTCTCCCGTTGGCTTTCAGACTGTCCCCAGACCCGAGCCAACAACCTGAGCTTATCGAGTCAGGGGTGGCGAGAACATAAAAGTGTGCGACATCGATGCAGATGTGCTGCTGATCCTTGCATGGGGGGGGGGGTTGTCCTGATGGCAGAGAGAGGAAAAAAAGCGTACGAAAGACAAAGAGATGAGCGATAAAGCAGGAGTGCGCCCACATCGACTGCTGTCAGTTAGGAGCGTGTTAAGGAGTGTATCAGGGATTATAGGGGATTAGTGGTATCAGATCACTAAGGGGTTATCTGTGGTCACAGCAGCTCCTGCAGGGAGGAGGTCCGCCCCCCCCAAAAAAAAAAAAAATGCGTCGCCATAGGCCTCTGCCAGCAGCCTCTCCTACCAAGCCTACCGAAGGCTACAGAGAAATGCTAAAGATTAACGCATACAGTCGCACAGGATTTATGAGTTTGGAAAAGCAATTAAGTTTGTGATTTTTATTAGTGGCTTGATTGAGTGCTCCCTCCCCAGTCTCCGG
Source organism: Esox masquinongy (assembly GCA_016801175.1). Classification (NCBI taxonomy): domain Eukaryota; kingdom Metazoa; phylum Chordata; class Actinopteri; order Esociformes; family Esocidae; genus Esox; species Esox masquinongy. The sequence continues at coordinate 33,421 of JACXGI010005968.1, read as the reverse complement.
GTAGTACCTAGGTTGAGCCCCTCTCAGGAGAACGGAACGGGGACCCCGCTCCAAAAATTACCATGATTTAAGATGCAAAACCAACACACATTAAAACAGCTCAGAGCTTATTGCATGCTCGCTTCCACACAAAACCAATTTAGTTGCCATTGATCGCTTTTCAAGCAATTAGATTTCCATTGATGGAAAAAGTAAAGGCTGCTTGTATGAAACGGGGAGGGTCAGTAGTTGGTCGCTGTGATTTGCACGTTTATTCGAGCCATTTGACCACCTCCTCTAACCCCTGACGGATGGCTGGCTGGCTCCCTCCTCTTAACCCCGCCAGCACGTCCCCTCCTTCCGGACAACAAATAATTCACTCGCCGTGAAAAAACGCCTGCCGTCAGATTATATATCCGTCTTTATTTCCGATATTGCCTCTTTGTTTCTGCAAACTTGGCTGATTTTCTAAATTGTGGAGTATTGACTGTTTCAGAGCCTGACCAAGCGAGTCTGATGTAACACATCGAAGGTAATGATATCCCAGCCACGGGAGGGAGAAGCAATGGCTGCACAGGGCAGCGCTGGACCCCGGCCAGCCCCTGGAACCATTAGTCTGCCCAGAGGCTTGGTTCTGTTTCCGGCATGGCAGGCTCACTATCGCCATAACGGTAACCTAACTCAACCAGGGCTGCCACCAGATCACTCCCGCTGTGCCCCACACACTTGAACCACTTCCGTTCAGACATTCAAGGTCATTCCCCACTTTGTCTGGGTGTTTCTGAACTCCATCTAATCCTCAGCTGTCACAGAGAACGGTGGTAGCAGTCGCTTTAAACCTGAACTGTGTGTCAAATAATGGTTCAATATTCAAAATACCCGGCAAAGGCCAATGGGTGAAAGTAGATTCAGGAAGTAAAACATGCAACACTGAATGGCATTAATGTGAAAGTAGGAAGTAATTCTCTGCGTACTCCCAGAGGAAATCCACCTTCCGCCAAAGCTGGGGATTTTGACAAATGCCTTTCTCAACACGGGCAAAGGAGACAAATGTTACATTTAAACAGAAATACTTAATTTCCGCTTTTGGTGACTTGCGGCAGATATCATTAATCAACAGAGGCCTACCACGCTCAGTGAGCCTGCTAAGAACCAGATGATCGCCCTCTTCCACTCAATCCATCAACTGTGATTGGAGAAAGAAAAGGTTCAAAAATTTTGAGTCGCGCCCACGCCGGAAGAGTAATTACCCCTGTGCCAGTCGCTGAGGTGTTCCAGTGACACCTCGACCCTCTGTTTAGCATGCGCCAGATTACTCACGGGGTGTCAACATCCCCACTGTGACAGAGCTAGCATCTCCACCTTGCTAGGCTCTTCTCACTCACCGCTCTGTGACTTCTCGGGAAGGAAAAGAACCTCCCAACTTCTAATGAGCAAACTCATCACTGGATGGGCCCGACATAATGCCCTTCACGGTTCACACGCGGAACTTGAGCGGATCATTTGAATGTTCGGCACCACGTCAAGAAAGTTCAGCGACATCCATATGTAATGGTTAAAGAAATCAGGAGATTAACATAAACGACTGGTGAATATCAACGTAATACAACCGTCCACAGTAAGACAGCGTGTTTTGGTTCGACTACCCTGAAGCCGGGTGAAAATACAAAGACAAATACACGATGATGAAAAGGACTGAAACCGAGGGTTGTTTGAAGGGGACCAACATTAAGGGGCAATAACACTGAAGTCAACAGGCGGATGCCTTTGCACCAGTGCTTCTTGTCTCCCTAGTGATACATGCCAGAGATAACAGCTTTATTTCAACCTCAGCACTTTTACTGCACTGTCCAAGACATTCACCGCATCAGTGTATCAATGCACCGCCATGCTAGTCACTCTCCACTGCGACAACTCGCTGTTTCCTCTATGACAGAAGTCCTGGGAGAGGTGGCATGCTTTAGCTTACACACAGCTCGTACTCCTGTGATCTGCCTGGGGTCGTCGGAGACCACCCTGGCTGTTTGTGTGCGAGGGGATGGGTCAGAGGGCCAGATGTATGATTGAATCCTTCATAGCGGGACGAATAAGGGGTTGGGGGAGGTGGATTCCTCTCCGCTGTGATTTCGCTGTGGCTGCGCCGTTCCCTCATCTCATTCACTTTCAAAGGCAGCTAGCTGTATTATGACACGACTCAGCTCCCGAAAAACAACAACCCGACTCCACACAGGCCAAGAACGAGACAGGGAAAATATAGATTTCAAATTCCGCACCATGCAAGTTGAATGTCCATCGTCATTTAACACGCCAGCCAAAACAAACAACGTCTCACATCCCCTTCAGTGAATTCCCATTCCCTGTCAGCTCCCTGTCATTCTCAAGCTTTCAAATGTAAACAGGAATATAAGAACCCCCCACACACACACTCCCCCCGGAAAAGCTGTGTCAGGCAGACGGCTAGCCAGTGGCCTGGGATGGTAAGGTCACGGGGGGAACCCGGATAACACGCCGGCGCCGGAGGAGATCCACCTGGTCGGGTGGAGCCACATCACACAACACCTCATGTAAGAGGGTCGAGGGTGGGCAACCTGTTCAGAGACCAGTGAGAGAGAGAGTGAGACACCCTCGATGCAACCTGGGTCAAACACGATTTTTCGGAAAGCAATCCAGAGGACGCATCCGGAGAATGCCGGGGCCTCTTTAACATTCGAGTCGCCGACGTCTGCGGTGTTATGACAGGAGATCTTCCGAGCTCATGCGTCTTACACATGAGTAATGATCCTCCGACTTAAAAATAACACCGACAGCCTAACGCAGAGGAGGAATACAGTGGAGCGGACATATGCAGGCATCTTTCTTCTCACCCTCGGGGGGTGGGGGGGTGGGAGGCAGAATGAAATGTGCTTTTTATCATGTGTCATGAGCGCTCCTCATGCAACCCCCCCCCCCCCCCCTGACAACC
>JACXGI010005968.1:18236-30380 GCA_016801175.1 Esox masquinongy | reverse complement strand
GGAGGAAGAAGAAAGATGTGGAGGCTCTGCGCCCCGCTCCTTGTAATCAAGCCCTTACTCCTGTGCGCTTTTCCCATTTCTCAAAGTGAAATATTCTCGCAATCTGTATCGTAAAACGTCTCCGGTCGCTCCTTCCTCCAACCCTGAGCGTAGGGGTAATTAGGAATGAGAAAGTGTGCTTTCGAGATGAGGAAGAGCTGAGCGTTGGAGCCGCTCGTGTCACAACCGGGGCTACGGTGGTCGGCGTATCCGCCGAACATTCAATTAAAAGGATTACATGATGAGGCACATTGTTGCTCCTATGCTGGCTGTGGATTATTTTCCGTCATTTGGCACTCCGGCTGTGAAATGTTTCATTCCCTGCATTATCTCCCCAGCTGAACTCCATACATATGAATGTGATCTGCGGCTGGCGGGACTGGGGGGGGGGGGGGGGCTGGGATAGTGGGAGCATGGCACCGGGCACTGATGGAGAGGTTGATGTATGATCCCTGGTGGACGGGCTTATTTGAGGCGTGGAGCTGGGCAGGTGATTCGGAGGCGCCGGCTCTTTAAACAGCGTAATGAGCCAGAGAGGACACACTCTCTCTCTCTCTCTCTCTCTCTTTCTGACTCTCCCTCCCTATCCGTTTCTCATAGCGTCTCTCCCTCCCTCTCTTTCTCGCCATCTCTCCCTCCCTTTCACGCTCTCTCTCTCTCCCTCCCTTTCAAGCTCTCCCTCTCCCTCCCTCTCTCTCTCTCTCTCTCTCTCTCTCTCTCTCTCTGCGGCCAGTCCTCAACCTGTCTGACCACGCTTCTCCCAGGAAGTCCCCACCCGTGCTGTCGACTCCCCGAGGGAATACCTCGCCACCCAGCACTGAGGCCGTACAGAGCAGAGGGCTGTGGGGCGGGGCAAGTTCGCCCGCGTCGCCACACCAAGGTGAGGGTGAAGGGTCCAGTGAGGACCTCCCTCAGCGCAGGGCACGGGACCTGGACGATGGCCACCAACACACACACGCCAGAGACAAGCGGTGTGTGTGTGTGTGTAAGAAAGCCCGTTGAGTGCATAGCAAGTGTGGGTACGAATGAAAGTGGAAATGTGTGTGTTTGCGGAAACGGGTGCACGTGAGATGTACGTGGTGTCATTTCAGACCCGTCACAGCATCCTGACAGGAGATGAGAGGGAAGGCTACGACACGGTTCCAATGTTGCTGAAAATACATAAACGCACATACCCACGGACGGTGCCCATAAATGAACAAACACATACATCAACTTCCAAATCCAACGCATTTGATTTCCAAACGTCCGGGCCCATTTTTTTTTTTTTTTTAATGATATGTCTCATTTCTCTTGCCGTAATATAGAAGAGGAGGGGTGTGTTTTTGTCCCCCCAACCACCCCAGCCCTGTAAATCACACGTGTGCGGAGGGACTGAGGTGCTAGCCCAGGGGCTTGGTGCTGGTGACACTTCCTGTGTTTCAGGACTCCATTCTTTCCTCTTTTCAACAACATTTCTGAATTGAGAAGCAGAGGGAGAGGAAAGAGCTTTCTGGTGGAGGTTGAATTAAAGAGGCTCTCTTTCCCTCTTTCCCTCCCTCGCTCTCTCCTTTTTTTTTTTGGTGGCGTTTAAAATCAATTCATTCAGTGGACTGCTGACACAGCCAGGCCCGGAGAGTCTAGGATTTATGGCTCCCTCTAATGGGCATGCTCTGAACCAAAGCCCTGCCGTCAGCAGAATCCCGCCCGCCCGCTGCCTCCGCTTTTAAACACGCAGCAGACAACCCCTTCCTCCCTCCTCCTCTTCTTCGGTCCTCCTCCACGCTGGAGGAGCTCCTATAACCATGTGAGGGTGTTGAGGGGGGAAAAAAAAAAAAACACGGGCAATTTGGGGAAAACGGTGATCCCTTAAGGTATCCTCACATTCTTAGCAATAGGCAAGAAGACTAGGGAGATAGAGAGAGAACGACAGGGAGAGAGAAAAAGACAAATGTATCGAAATCCACAATTTCAACTATCATTTAGAATTTCAAAATGCACTGGGGGTTCACTTTGAAAAGACAAACATCTTTCACAATTTGAATGGTATATTCAAGAGATAATCGGTGCATTGTCTATGGTAGGTTTAGAGCTGTAAGCCCTTGTCCGCCAAGCTCTAATGTCAATGAAATGCTTTTGTTGATCGCTACCTAGCAATTCCACAAGTGGTATTTCTCATGGAGTGGTCTATAATTTGGTGCTCTATCCATTACCTCCAGGCTGGTAGAGTGTATGTGGTCGGAATGTATTCATATATTCATAACCTAGTCTAGTGTCAGTGTGTCAGAAACAATTTATGACTGAGGGAAGAAAGACGATTGAAAAAACACTAGCCTATGAGCCCAGCCTGAATCGTGATGACTAGCACAAGTCGTTTCCTCTACTCTTCCCATCATCAACACAGTGTTACCCTGAGGTGTGTGTGTGTGCGTCTTCGCGTGTGCGCGCCCGCGCGCGTTAGAGTGATGGCACTGTAAGTAAAATAGAAAGAAAAATAATATCTGATGTGGGGAAATGTGTTTCTGCACAGTGGTGGTGTTCTAGCTGAATAGATAGTGAACCGGCATGGTGTCGCTTGAGAAGAGAGAACCTGGGAAGCCTCCTCAATGGTTTCAATCTGCCTGCACATGGATGTCAAAGAGAGAAAAAACATCCTTCCCAGCTGCCCCTCTGTCCCTGCTCCAAGCGAACTGCTAGCTGACTTCCTTATGAGGTGAACGTATTACCGCCTCCAAATTAGCCCCCTATTACTCCTATTCTCCAGCCACCACTGCAGTTAACCATAACTGACCATTTGGCCGGCTTCATTATGAAGCCGGGCATGTAGATGTCGAGCCAGTCTCCAGCCGTCACATTCAATTTCAAAATACTACGCAGCTCCCAAATCCCTGACGGTTCTCCCTTACTTATGTTCAACCTTCTCCTTGTTTCATAAAATATGATGTGATTAAAATAGATTACGCACCTTGTTAGCGGAGCGTTTCATATTTGATACGGCGGTGCTTTGAGACAGCCAGCCTCGTCCGTGATTCAAAGTGATTGTGGCCTTGTTCTGTGGTCTATTTGTTTAATAAGCCCTGCTACATCAGTGGGCCTTTTAACTGAACACACCCCCCCAGAGCAAAGCCAAAGATCAATACCCACACCTGGAGGGGAAGAAAAAAAAAATCACCGCCAAGGATTTTCCATCCCCTGACTCCTTGGTATAGTGAAATAAGAGCATAAAGATAATCAGTGTGGCTGTAACAATCATCACCAGCAACACAGGCCGAAGGAAAACGGGCTTTTGGTTAGGTCAACCATGCGGTGTGATGCGTTAAGGAAGGATTAGACCACCAAAGGCAAAATACCTGAGCAAGACTAATGACATCACCCCGTGACCACAGGAGGCCTAATAACAACTATTACCGTCATCATAATTATTTGCTGCAGTTGTTCTAGTTGTAGTAGTTCAGAGAGAGACAGGAGGGTCACTGGGAACAAACTCAGTCATCATGATGGACATGTCCTTCTCCTGCGGACTGGAAAGTTCTTGAGCAGTGGTTTCAGAACCTTCACCCTCTATTCAATAAGCACAGAGGGACCGGTGTTCCAGATGAATGCCTGATGGGGAAGCCTTCCGTTGTGCAGATATACTGTAGCACCGAGGATAAACCCGTCCAGGTGTATTATGGAGTTATTTCAATGGAAGCTTTTCGGAGGTCCACTGACACGCAGACTAAAACAAACATTCAGGAGTGGAAAAATACAATGTACTTAAGGAGGCTAATTATTATTTTGAAAGTCAACGAGACTTCTCTGACAGAGGGCGTGACTCGAGTTGCATGAAAAACAGATTTTCTCTCTCATTATTTCATCTTGATTAGAGAAGCAAGCCTAACCAGTGGCCGAAGTGGCTGCGAATTAAAGCAAATTAGCCCCATATTGCCCATTTTAAGCAGGCAAATTAGCACTAGAACCCCAGTGTTTATTTCATGAATCAAAAGAATGTCGCACCTGTTGAGAATGCAAACCGATTCGGGTTATTTGATTAAACTCTTACATCAAAACATTTGGGGAGCCTTTTGTTTCATCAGGGTAGAGCCGCTTTCTGGCACCAGGTTGTTTTGGGAGCTGAGTTCCAGTAGCAGCGTGAGCCCAGTGGGGCAAAACTACAAAGACCACCAGCTAAGGCCATCGGAGGTCCATGATTACCACACCACACCGCTGATCACCGCTGTAATAATGCACAACTATAACCAAGCAATTAGAGTAATGGAGGAAGGGGGTGGGGGGAGTGCTCTTTATCCCCGTATGACGCTTTGAGGTGTGATGGGCTCCGCTTTTGAATCTCACCAGCGGAGGTTAACTAAGAGGCAGGAGGTGGTGGAGTGGAAAGGCGGCAACGGCAGGAGAGATGAGGAGAGGGTGAGAGGGAGGGGAGGGGAAGAGAGACGAAGAGAGGGAGAGAGGAAAAGAAATGGGAGAGAGATAAGAGAGAGGACGGAGAGCGGAAAAGAAAAGGGAGATAGAGAGAGAAAAGAAAAGCGAGAGGGGAAGAGAGAGGATCACAAAGAGGAAGCGAGATGAAGAGAGAGGAGAAGAAAAGTGACACAGAGATGGAGAGATAAAAGAGAGGAGGAGGGAAAGACAGAGAGATGAAAAGAAATGGGACGGAGAGAAAGGGAGAGAAGGTAGAAGAGCAAGAGAGGGGGGAGAGCAGAGAGGGGAAGAGAGCCAGGGGAGAGGCTGAGTGTAGAGGACCATTGATCCTCACTGCCACCTGCTGTATGGCTCCTGTGAGGCCAGCCAGAGGAGATGGAACACACACTTGGGCCTCAGCCATATGGATAAACGCTTTGTGGAGGACCACAACGAGTTCTCCACCGTCTGACCACATCAGGTGGTTGGGTTGTCCTAGAGTCGGTGTTTAAAAGTTTTGCAGACACCGATGAACTGACGGAGAACACACGCTCGCAGAGAGGCAGGTTCAATAAAGAAAGATGGCATGAGAGAAAGAGCGACAGAGGCGTGGAGCCAGACAGAAAGCGAGCGCGTCTGCGTGCTGGTATGTGTGAGCGAGGTTGAGGGACGTACCTGCCCAGCTGGGGGTCTCCATGTACAGTTAAAGCCGGACGGGCCGAAGCTGCGTGAATCACTCGCTGCTGCCACAGGAACCTACGAACCCTGCGGACACACAAGGCAACGTCGTATGAGAGAAGAAGACGCGGCAGGCAGTCGCAGGGTTTGTCCCCGACTGCCCGCGTTCGCGCGTGTCGGTGCGCCCATGAGTGCGTCGGGGTGCGCGTTGCGGGTGCGCGCTCCCGGTCCGTGCGTGTTTCTGCTGAGCTGTGTATCTGAGCAGGCCTCAGGTTGGCTGAGACCCAGCAGCCCAGCCGGTGAACCACAGAGAAAGCTGCATTGATTTCATCCCCCGAGAAATCCTATCTCCCCGCGTTCGCCTTCCTCACCCCACCCTGCTTCCAATTAAGCATTCGCAGGGAGCCGTGCCAACACAATTTGTCATTTATCAAAAGTAATTAAAATATTATTTTTTTTTCTCTTGTTGATTGGGAATTCACTAATTGTTGAGACGGTAAAAAGTGGAATAAATAAAACTGGGAAGGGATGAATTTTACATAAAAATTCAGAGGGAAGCAGCAGTGCTGTAAAACCAGGCTCAGACATCTGGCTCCGTGATTCCTCTCAACATGGTGACTGCAAACCCTGAACCAGTTGTTCCTCCCGTCCTTATATAGAACAACTCCTAGCCAGTAAATGATATATTACAAACAACGTATTGACTAAGTGACTGTAAGGGCTGTCTCAGAGTTCTGCTAGGAAGACAGAGCCTGTTAACAATATGTCGGTGTTTTTTTCTCTCCAGACCAAACATAGATGTTTCCATCTTTGGACCAAGAGATATTAGTTAAGCAAATATCAACATTTCAGCCCCATATTCATAACAAAGCACAAGACAGCAGGTGCAGTAAAGCAACCTGGAGGGAAAAAAAAAAGTTGAACACCAAAGACCATTCAGCAGAAGAGGTTAGAGTTCGTCTGTTCAGTGAAACCAAGCAATACCATTTCAACATTATCGGTAACAACCCCTGAATGCACCATTACCTTCTATAAGGGCAGAATGAAATGTCAGAATTGATTTGGGGGAGGGAGGGCTGAGATATAAGCGGGCAGCTATGACGGCCATTTTGTTTGAGAACAGCCCCGTGTTTGGCCTCCCTGGATCATTACCAGACGAACAGACAGAAGAACTGGAAACACATGAAGGTGGCGCGGGCACCCATCACAACTGTCTCCAGTGCACAGCGGATGAAATGAAAAAAAAAAAAAAATACAGGGAAACCAGAAAGAGAGAATACAGAATGAAAAAAAAAGACCTGCGCATGCAGAATGCCAGAGGAGTCGTTTATATTTTCCACCGCTTTGTAAATAAGTTTAGCTACACAAATACCTGGCTTTGCTGTGAGCAGATCAAATTTCCAGCCAACGCTTCTTTCAGTGCCAACAAATGGAGCCATTGCTTCACAATGAGATGATTTGAATATCCCTTTGAAGGCTGCAGATGGACAAGCAATACTATCATTGCCTGGGAACACAAAAATAATTGGGCAACAGTGGGAAGTCTGATATTCACACCTCTCCTAAGGCAGAGCCATGCCTGGAATATCTAATAAAGACCCACTCCGTCCTGCCTTTTGTGTACATTCCCATTCTTTATGAGAAAAAGAAAAAACATCATTACTCACGTTCCTTAACATGTATGGTTGTTGATGTTCTAATTATGCATCTCCCTCTAACTTGTGCCTTGCAATGCGGGTGATACATCTGAAGAACATGGCGGGTTCAAAAGTAAGATGTGAATTAGGAACGGTTGTGCTATTAAGCACTTTCTCCAGGGAGCTATTGGGAGAGGGCCTGTCAGTAGCTTCCATCCATTTGGAAACATATTTTTATGCTAGTCTTCTAAAATCTGCATGAAGAAGAAAGAGAAAATGTCTCACTAGTGGTGTTTGACCACCATACAGACATGTTCCACCAGTGGTGTTTGACCACCATACAGACTTGTTCCAGCAAGGGTGTTTGACCACCACACAGACTTGTTCCACCAGCAGTGTTTGACCACCACACAGACTTGTTCCACCAGTGGTGCTCAGTTACAAAAATGTTGGGTTAAAAAAACAATTTGTCATCGTGGTACCGGACCTCAGGTCAACAAAAGACAGAAACAGGTAGAATTACCTCGATTAAATTATTATGACAAGCATCAATTATCACAACACCAGATTAAGACCCTTGATGTGTATTGAAAAGGAGCATTAGTCTTATCACAGAGCACTTTCCCAACGCTTTCCCAAGTTAATAACAACTCATGTCATCTGGAGTCATAGAATCCCACTCTACAAGTCATGGTGGGAGGGCCACGCCACATATCACTGCAAAACCCCAGGATGATACTGATACAATAGTTAAATCAAACCAGTGTCATTTCAATATTTGCAGATGAACGTGTTTCCACTGGCATTTCTCACAATTATTTTACTGGCACAAAAAGATCACACATTTTCTAGGGTATTTTTGTTTTTGCCGACATTTGGAAGGCTTACCATCAGGCTCGTCAAGTATTTGCATAAAACAGTTGAATGGAAACCAGGCTAGTGTTTGTCTATACATATGCATCTATGAAAGCCCACAGAACGTGTCCATCAGCATTCTCCTCAGTAAGTTATACAGTATTTACACAAGCCTGAATAATCAGGGGTTAGCATGGTAGCACACTAACGTTATGTCACTAATTGCTAGTAGCGTTCCGAGGTGATAAAATGATTTAATCAAACCCCAAACTAGCCTGCTATCATTTCCTCTGGCTGCTATTAAGTTGGCCTTGACAGCTTTAGAGGAGTGAAATAATTTGGGAGGGGTTGAAGATGCCTGTGAGTGCCTTGGGGACACCCTGCAGAGTGGTTCAGGGGGCTCTGTTCTGCCTGCAGCTCTGTTCTGCCTGCAGCCATGACTGTTCTTCAAGCCTTCTCCTCTGAGCATTTTTACAACAGCACAAATTAGGAGGAACGAATGCCTATGCCAGCCCAACCAGCACACACACACACACACACACACACAGCAAAAAAATAAAAAATAGGGCAGAAACTTTGATGACAATGAAGAAACGGAGGGCGTCATAAACTAGGGAAAATAAGCTCTCACTTTCAAACGTTTACGGCGGCTCAAATATCTGATGATACCTCTCATAGCATTTAATCTTTAATGTGAAAAATTAATCATCCCATTCATTATTTTAATAGCTGTCATTTTTCTCTCCCCAAAGTGATGATTTATAACCATTAAGCCACTCGTCGGCTTGTGTGAGAGGGATTTATAGTAATGTTTGCACCAGGTAACCTCCAACCATATTTCATTATTCTGACAACCCATTAAAATGCCCTGGTGATTAAACAACAGCTCTAAGGTCAGCGTGTATGGCTGTTACCTTACACTGTATACTCCAGCTGAGGACTGAGACCGATCCCCCCACCCCCCACCCAACAACCCATCGCTCTAGACAGTGTAAATGTACAGGTGTTAGGGATGTCCTTCCGTACAGCTGGGCTAAGGGACTGCCGCCGGCAGGGGGATTAGTCTACAGAACCTCAACAGGTCAAACGGCGTGACTGGGAGACCGGGTTAAAAGACCAGGTAGACCCATCCTGACAGAATAACAGAGAAGTGACTCGGAGAGGAAGACGGGGAAAGGGAGGGAGGATCACCCAAGTCGTTTTCGGGAAAACCGACGCCAACAAAAATGGATCTCCATTCGTGTCCCGTGGTGGGAGATTGAACAGCAGGCTGGGGAGGCAGCTGAGGGAGGATTTACCTCCCTAGCATGCACAACGTTAGCGTCTAATATCCAGGGTCCAGCGGTCACGATTGATCATCGATGCCGTGTCTGACACTGACTGACAGAGGCCGTAATTGCTGTGCTTGCTTTGGGAGCAGGGCAGGGGGAATGAAGCGAGGCCATGTGGTCCAAACACCCCCCACCCTCACCCCCGCCACAGGTCCAAACCCCCAGAGCTCCACTCTGGACATGACGTCATAGATTGGAATAAACAGAGATGAGGACCAGGGAATGGGTTCACAAAAGACGTTGTAAGGACTTGTCACGATATCGGACGACTCAATTCGGCAGTAACCGATAGAGCCGCGTTTTGTACGATTGTCTAACACATTTTCGATGTGGAACATTTTCATCGTAGTCCATTAGAAATTCGGTGTTAATATATTCACAGGTAGGGTATGCGACAAAAAACTGTCGATCAGTACTCCAATTCCATGTCTTTGGTATCTGTGCAGATCGCCAACCTATGTAACTCTTCCCTAGCCTATAACATACTAGACTTGTAGGAGTGAATATATCAGCACTTCTCACTGAGTTTGGAAAAAAATACCAATATGTTTTTTTGCCCCTGATGAATAGTAGAGAATTGCATCTAATTTGAAAGGGTTATCGCGCAAATTCAGGCATAACAATGTTAATTACCACTGAAACTACAACAGTGCTATACAATGCCAAAACACCCTTTTATAATCAACTTAAACATGTACCATTGTCATTCCCTATAAGACTTTCTTTTTGTGAAATCGGATGTTTAGCATCCAGCTGTAGCATGGTGCTCTGGGAAATGGGCTACTTGTAATTCAGAGTATTTCTTTTCAACAACTTTGCAAGTTTTTCCATCTATCTAGCAAGTAGAATGGAATCCCAGCTGGTCAGACTCCAGGCTCCTTATGCTTGGCTTTAGACATTAAAAACACACTACTGCCGAAATAAAAGTTTTAAAGGCTACAGAGATTCCAGTCGTAGATAGTGATTAAAAATACATGTCCGACAGAATCTCAGTGTGACAACAAGTTCTCCCAAATTCTTCTTGAACTTATAATATTCCCGGCAATAACTTCAAAGAGAAAAATTAATATTAAGGCTATTATCTAAGACTTGCAGAAAGGGGCAATCAGCAGTTAAAACAATACCATAGTGTTCTTCTTGCCCCTGTTATGGGTAAAAGTAGACAGATAGGGCTGGAGGGATCTGACCACTCTCAAACTCAAACAGAGCTAATGATGCAGCCACTGACCAGCCATGATATGTAAACTCTAGCTCTTCCTACAAGGCTAAACGCCATGCAGGTGATACGTCATTCTCCTGGATGTAGCCTCGTGGCTCGACGTTATTCAACGGGCGCATTCAGTATGCACAACGGATCCTCAGAACTACAACTTCATTAAAGGTCTCTGGCAGAAATTCATTCATTCACACACAAACACATACAAATAAAATAGCATGCTTAATACTTAATGGACTAATTCAGTTTGATGGTCAAAACCATTCAAAAATTTGGCAGACATCAGGTTAATGGAAGAGGCGTTTGGGGTGTCGAGTGTTGGTGCACTTTCTTTTCACAAACATCAGAGGAGAAGAAACGGATATTTAAGGTTCTGATTGAGTCATTGAGTGTGACATTTGGACACACTAATAAGTTACATTCTTCGGGAAACTCAATGGTACATATCATTTATGCCGTTAAAGTCCAAACATGAAACGTATCGAAAGGGGATTGCCCTGTTAGTGTTATCTACATTTAGGTTGTTCACATGAAGCTATTAATATGATGCTAGATTATAGCGAAACATGATCATGGGGGAGCTGTGTAGCCTCACAACCTACTCAAGCGGCGTTCTTCATCAATTTCATACTTCTTTGTTGACCGCATTATGCACGGCATGTTCCAATTAAGAGATGTAATCGGTAATGATCCTTTATTGCACCTTAGTTTGGCCGGATTTCTTTGTTATTGACAGACTCTGTTTGGCAGATAGTCACAGACTGGGGCTGGTGCATCAACTGCATAGTGATTGCTTTCACCTCGTGGCTAGTTTTCACTGTTTTGAATGTGAAGTATCATTGCCGTCGCAGCACCAGATACCATAACCTCAATCACCACTATTTACCCAGCTGTAAAATGGTAAATAACGAAGCATTTGAGCGAAGTTAGTGTAGCCGGAAAGTGAGTTGAAAGCCCGGGCTCTGATAAATTTGTCTGACAAATGCTCCTGGAGTGTTTGTTGTCGACTGTGCATCAGTGAGGAGCTGGCCTGGGATTTGAGTCTCGCTGAAGCCAAGCAAAGCATGCCAGATCACTAATTGCACAATTTAAAACCAAAGTCCCTGGCAGCTTGTCGTTTGCAACAGAGGGAAGAGCCATCGCTTAATCAGTGAGCTCAACACAGATCTGCACAGCTCTCTGTTGAGATACTGGAGATATATGATGGCAAGTCCCAATACCAAGAGCTGAGACACAGTAAGTGGTGTCAAGTCAAAGCCTAAACCTACTTCTAGTGGTTGATGGCTGTGATTGGAAAATGACTGACATAATACACGTGCTTTTAATTAAGTTGACCAGATTAAGTTGAGCTGATTTTGTTTATTAAGGGATGTTATGGACACCTGTCAATCGCCTGAAGGTAGGACTTTATGATTTTTAAAACATGTAAATACTACACGTTTCTGAGCAAGTAACATCCTTTCTGAATGGTAACCAGCTAGGCCAAATCATGCACTATACAAATGATTGTTTGGGTTCATTCTATCCATATTGAAATAAGCTTCTTTGCCACCTCATTCAACTGAATGAACTACAGTAAGCCAATTGCAAAGACTTCACTGTAGGAATGCTTAGCGGTCAGTCTGTAAATGTAAGTGCTAAAAGCCATTACTGCGCTACACTGTTCACTGTCAAGACAAGCTATTAACACTTGTAGCTAGCAACACCGGCTAGTGGAGTTGAGAGTGTTCTGGCGGGGAGGATATTAGCTAGCTGTGAAAGTGTCAGGCCAGCCCAGCCACACACTACTCTTCATGATAAGGGGTTAAACTAGCTCTGGTTAGGGCGGCTCCACTGACCCCATGGAGGCCGACGCTCTGACACAGTGTTTTTCAGATGGACTTCTGCTCTGCTCCGAGCCGGGCCTAACAAGCTAACACACTCCATCACAGAGAGAGAGCTGGAAAAACACTGTCCCTCATGCATCACATACACACACATAAACACAGGCGCGCACAGCCACACACAC
>JACXGI010005968.1:0-18136 GCA_016801175.1 Esox masquinongy | reverse complement strand
TATGTAAAACCATAGAGGGATGCCATTTTGAAAAAGCGTTTCATCAATGGAAATCATATTAACATGATAAAGGGCAGATTGGGAGGCGAGGGGCATTGATTCAGATGAGGCTCCTCCAGTCCGCGCGCCACCATGTCCACTTCAGACATGTTAATGAATCACAACACGATCCAGGCAATAGTTGAGAAAGAGAGCAAGGTAGAAAGCGAGAGAGTGTCACAAAAAGAGGTAGTGAGCGGCCGGGAGAGACTGAGGAGGAATTCTGGGGTGGCATCGAAGGAGCAGAGATAGGCGGAGTCACATGCGTATGTGGGTGGGTCCGGATGGTTTCTGGACACTGGGTTGGCCAAGGTGAGAAAGCTGCTGACAGCCGTTCTGAACCAAACCCTGGTGGAAGGTACGCTAGAGCCCTTGTCGAAACACTACTACACACAGGCTAGACGAAAGAGCATCCAAGGCTTCTAAAACACACGGACACACACACACACAGACAGACACACACACAGACAGACAGACACACACACAGACAGACAGACACACACACAGACAGACAGACACACACACACACACAGGCCGCAACATGAAAGCGACAAGTGCATCACTGCCAAGCCAAACAGATGAATGACTTATTAGAGTACACACTGTAAACAGAGAGTGACAGAGAGGCCACAACACACAGGCAGCTGGGCCGTTATCAATTCACCTTCAATTAACTGGCCTTGGCACAACACACTCAAACCCGCCACAACACATATTAATACCAAATCAACCTGTTAATACCGCGCTAACACCAAAGGAACCTGTCCGAAAAGACACCTCACTGAGGAACCGGCGGGTTATAGCACAACTTACAGCACATATCTGAGGGAGGAATCCAAGGGGATTATGTTCAACGGCTGCCACGCAACGGAAAGGAAGAAAAAAATAAAGAGATCTTAAAAAAGGAGTCGGAGGAGGAGGGGGGGGCTCGTTCAGAGTGTGATGGCGCAGCACCTTTGTTAAATATGAACTAATTAAGTGGGAAAATGAAAGTGTTTCATCTTCATTAGGATCAGACAATAGGACTATGATACGTAATTGAGAGTAGTTCCACTTTAATAGAATGAACAGAAGTCATTTGGTATTGAAATGTGCAGGGGTGATTTAGCCAAAAGAAAGTGTATTATTAGGTTTAATAGAATACCTACACATGATCAATGCGGTGAGTGGAGCTGGTAGTTTGTCTGGGCTTCTCCAGATGATTAGGGTAATAGAATAATGGCCTGATGAATTCACATTGCTTCGGCATTGATTACAGCAAGCGCTGCACATTTGTCACGGCCAGCGCAGCTCCGCGGACCATTCATTACGCCTCTAATACATGTGACATAACAGCTGCATGACACATTACGCAAGGATGCAGGCCGACCGCGCATCGGTCGGAACACGCTCCGGCAAATCGGGATGTAACGGTCTGGCCCACGGAGACTCGGGATTATGACGAACGGCACGGAGTACCGGGGAGCGCAGCGGCGGCGGTGCCGCGGAACACCCGCTAGCGCGCGGCCGCGATGGCACGGGCTCGTGACTCTCCAGGAAAACTTTGGAGAGTTTAACTCAGTCAGAAACGTGACCCCCGGGGGCATGTTGTGTGCACAAACACCACGGCCATTTTATAAACATGAACCTATCACAGCGCGCTGCCTGTTAGTCCATATTCAGGGGACGGCTGTCTAGCAGAAAGAGACGGGGTCTTTATCACTTCAAAAGGCGCCCGTCCCTCCGGCGGGTTAGGGTTGCCGTGACTGGCGCTCCGCTCCCTCGCACGTCCCTCCATTGCTGCATTCGTCCAATCTTGGAAAGCCCAGAGTCAGGAAACACAAGGTCTTTTCAAAGTTAGTCAACAGGCCTTTGATGCCCAGCCAACAGAGTCAGCAACCCCGTGACAAGGTGCCGGGCCATTATCATTCAATAGACAGGCAGGATTTTGCATATTTAACAGGAAATTTCACTTTGCTTTTTTGACACGGGGTATTATGCATGGCCTCTGTACATAAAATCCATCAGCACCTTGCCAATTTGTTGTTTGTGCTTTTTCATTTCGGTGGTGGATTTTTTTTTTGGTGCTATGCACAGTACATTCAAAGCATGCAGGGAAATAAAATGGTTTGCCTGTTTGTTGACAAGTAAATTGGACAAACAGTTTAAGTTAAATGTTTTCTTTCTTTCCTGTTTTACTATGAACCTTGCAAAAAAAAAAAAAAGTTGTTCCATTCCATTATCTTCTGTAATAGTGGAACCAGTATGGGTAGAAAATTGAATTCCAAAAAAGAGGAATTATGAGGTTGGACAGTATCAACAATCGCAGTAGCTCTATAAAGAACCAGAGGTAACATTCTGCTTTGGATCTGTTGGATAAGGACCGCTAACCTCTGCCAGCACAGTGTCTCCATGTCCATACACAGTTTCAATACACTGTAAACGGTTTAAATGGGTTAACATGAATTTGACGGTAGCTTAAAGGCAGCACTGCGGCAAGCATACGGTTGTATTTCATATTACAGCACATCTGGTGTAACGTGCCTATGGTATCAACACAAGCACTGCGTAGAGACACACAGCGCTATACTGAAACATGTATAGGAAACATAATGATGTTAGCATAATTGGAATTGATGAAAGCATGAATTAAACTTATTGAGAGGAGCAATTCAAATTTTAAGTGTTTACCCACTTGTGTGTAATGTTAACTTTGTAGAGGCTGTAAATGTTAACTTTATCGAGGCCCCTAACTTTATAGAGGCCATAAATGGAAATGTTACCCAAAATAAATATTCAGTGTTTTTATTATTTTATTTGGCAATACCCTACATACAGTGTGTGACATCATAACTATCAAAACGGCCTGTCTGTCAAAAAAAGTGATACCTGTGTCAGATTAGGTCAATGTATGATTCTTTGCCCTGCTCTTCTATAGCCATAAACAAACATGGTTTGGGTGACCATAACCCTCCGGCTTTCTTCAACAGTGCACTCCCTCTTTCTGTGACTAGTCAGGGGTGGAGAGCTAATATTGACAACATTTCCATTGAAAGTACATTTGTTGATGTTAAGATAATGGCAAAGTTGTTTCGTACAAGATATGTATCTACTCGAGCAGTCATCATATTTCCAAGCCTTCATAGTGCAATGTAGACTTTTAAAAATATTTTCAGCCGTTCTGAAATTTGATATTGACAACGTCCTTATCAAATAGCCTGCTAGCTAGACTTACTTTTTGGAAAGCTGTCCTCCAGGTCCAGTAGGTTTATTAGGTTGATATAGCTTATTGATTTCTCCCCACAAGCTCAGCACTGCTGTCAAAATACGAATGCTGTTTTGACTTTGTGGCGGGGGGCTAGGGGCCAACGTTGAAATTGTAGTCATTTCCTGGCTGCAAACAATTTGCAGAGTTCGGTCAAACTAAACAGCGTAGGAAACAATTTTCAATCACAGTGAAATGTATTTTCATCCACAACACAAATCGCCACTGTGTTATGGATGCTGTAAGTATACGACTGTTCATAAAACCCAAAATGACTGTATAATCGAGTTGTTACATTATAGTGTAATCAAGAGGTGTAGTCCACTGGAGATCCATGTGTGGATACAGTGCTGCTGGAGGACTGAAGCGGCCTAACGAGTGACAGGTGCCCCCACCCCCATGTGGGCCGGTACCACGCCCTCCCCTCCCCTATGCAGCGCCCCCAGCAGCCCCCAGGAGGGAAGCGCCAGAGGACAGAGTCCCACGGTGAGCTGCTAATGATCCATATGATGGCTGGGGCCAGCCATTGTTTGGGCTACATTAGCCATAGAGGGCCAAACAATCGTTTGCGGTGTCACTTGATAATGGCCCCAAAAAGCAAATCTCGCAGACCTTCATTCTTCACAAGGGTAATTAATTCGCCTCCGCGGTGGTGCGCTTCGCCTCTCCCAGCTTCCCTCTTTCTGCCCTCCCGATACTCCCCCAAAGATTTCCAATTGTTTGCAGACAATGGTTTCAGAAGGCCGTAAAAGGCCATTGATCTGGGCGGGGGGGTATTTGCAAATATGCGTCCCCATGCAAGTGAAATGCATCTTGCTGTGTTGCATTAAGCAATTCCATATTTTAATGGGCAGACTATTGATGGAGGATGCCAGAAGAGTGAGGTATTGACGCGCTCAAACGTATCCACAATGGGGTCCGGGGCAGAGAGAACCAGCTCAGCACAATAAATAAAGGGGAATCATCGCGAAAAAGAGGACTTGCATAATGTTACAGGGCTCTCATAAAAAAGTAACTGTGATATGTGTACGGTGATTGACTTTTATGATCAATGATCCAAAAGTGCGCAGCGGAGCAGCTCTCGATAAAGACGTTGAATCCATACTGGTTGTGCCGGACTACGTGGTAATTACAATTGCCAATTAGGAACATGCGCATTATTGAATGTAATTAGGTTCTGATTAAAATTGGAACTTAGCTTGCAACAGCTCCAATGGGAGTGATAATAGCTGGGCCAAAGATTGGTCTTCTGTCTGGTTTCATTACCAAAACAGCATAAGGAGCACAACTAGATCATAGAGAGACCTTTGCACATTTCCGCTGCTCTTCTGCACGCTATACTGAGCATGTAAAAAAAAAAGAAAAAGAACCATCCTTGAGTGCGATGGAGACCAGATGAATGCGGGAGCTCGTATGGAATGTCCTCAGACGAAAGACAATCCAACCACACCAACACAGCAATCAATGCTAACAGAATCTCCGCCACCACAGTAAGACCTGCATGCCGTTTGTCAGACCCAAACTGAAAGAGCTGGAAAGAAAAGGCATAAATAAATAAACCTCAACTCGGTCGTATTTTCTCGCTACCCAAGGCTGACTTCACAGACAGACTCCAAACACTGAATGTGAAGGAAAAAAAATGAACACAGCTTGTATGCTGTTTGTATAAACACGCTGAACAGAAGCAGACATGGCCCTACAGTTAGCGGATGACCTGACACTTGTTTAATAAGAGCGGGAGTGAGTGTGTGTGTTTGTCATCTGCGCCATTGTCATTGTTTGAATGCCCGGCGGTTGTGCCAGGACACCCAGGGCAGGCTGGGAGTGGAGCGGAGAGGAGCTGGCCCAGTGAAAGGTGCTGCAGCGGATAAGCCGGGTGCCCTGTCTCAAACGGGGACACTTCACTGGGTAAAGCCTGCCTTACAGAAAACACTTTTTCCCCACTGTGAATCTTCAAACCTCCACCCAAGCAGAACTAAGGGTGCCGCGCACCAAGACACAAAGGGACAAACTCATGCACTCCCGTACATCATGCGCACACACACACACACACACACACGTGCACGCACGCGCACACACACACACACACACATGCAAACAAGCACAAGACTGCTCCCTCCTGGCCACACCTCGTGGCTGCACGGTATCGCACGCTCATCGGAGAAAGACGTATCGCCCGGAATACGGTTCTAATTTCACTAATGCTCACTCAAATGTCAACGGCTTGAATGAAGGATTCCTAATCCCTCATCCAAATGTACAGCCCAAAGGTGCAGGCTGGGTAGAGTGCGTGTCGCACACAGATGACTGGTGGCCGGGCTTCATGGCGTCCCTCTGGATGGCATTTAAAGCCACGGGCCGATTCCAACAGCGAATACGCCGTGAAGTGGCCCTTGTCCTTGGATGAAACGCACACGAGTGAACACTTTCGCCGCACAAAGGTAATCTGCACAGCGCGGAAACGGTTACGGGGATTAGACGGCTACCCGGTCGATCCTCCCGCCGACTCACTGTGCTCATCCGCATCAGGTTACGTCGCCGGAGACAGGGCTTTACCCGGTGGAGTGAGTCACTGAGATACGTGCGCGCGCGCACACGCGCGCACACACACCTTTCCCTCCAGCAGTGGCCACTCATCAGAAGGGACAGCTCCTGTGGTTTCTGCACCGATTTGACTGCATGTCATAATCAAATCCCTTTAATAAATGGGAACAATTCAGCAATTGCCCGGCGTAATCAAATTAGCCCAAGTCTTTTTGGATTTTCAATTATCTCCAGTCGGCGGAGCACTTTATCCAGAGCGTTGGCTCTGGCTCTGCACGAATACGGGGACTGACAGCAGCAGACTCACAATTACAGGGAGCCCGGGCTAATGTGATGACAAGCTCGCCTGCCTCCATTACTTAACCTTTCATTTGCGCAGGGGCTCTTCGGCGTCCTCACCACCGCCGTCATCAGAAAAAGCCCCCATGCCAGCCCCGCTCCTCCAGGTTCCAGATTCCACCACTGTGTTGTTTTTACTGAAGCACTGCGGATACGACGGAAGAGAAAAGGGAAAGGAGGCCTCCTCCTGGAAACTGCTCATCCCTATTTCTAAAACGTCACTGTGGAGAATGGATGAGGTTCACTGGCGTCGAACACCTCAGTATCGGATATGACATTTAGATAAGGTAAGACAAATGCATATCTACGGTGGTATGACTGATACTAGCTACATGCCATATCTTTAGTCAATGCTGACCTCTTTCCAGGGTTATCCTGTGGCATGCATTACCATAATTAGAATGATTGAATTACTTCAACACTGTGTTTCTTCTTTATTTAACATAGTAATTTCCCCAAATTTAACTCTGACCTTGTCTCATCTCAGCAACTGCTAGCTGGCTCAGGAGAGTCGAAGATCGGGCCGCGCATAATCGAAAAGGCATCCCGCCAAGCCGTTCTGCATATTATCACACCAATCACTCAACCAGGAAATCAGCTGGAACCAACGCTTTTTGAGTTGAGCACTCCTCTGGCTAACAACACCAATGAACCTCCGTGTGCCATACGTGACACAACGAGTCGCTACAGCACGACATTCCAAGGCACCCAAATCCGACCACCTCCCAACCACCTCCCAACGACCCCGGTGGGTGCATGGTGTGTATGTTGCAACCGAGGAGTGAACCCGGGTTGCAGTGGCACAACTACAACGCGGTGCAGCAGACGTCATGGTATTGTTTCCTGTGCATCTCAGGGAATAATGTCGAACCATGTGTTTCCGTTATTATGGCAAAGAATAAGTGATTTGCATTCAAATCATACTTCATGCTTCGCATGGCACTGTGTGTTGAAGTGCAGATGTTCTTGAGGTCGCTGGGAAAAGCTTGCGTGCCAAATAAATGAATAAAAATGTTTATCCATCATCCAAAAGAGGGAAAAAACAAATGTGTGGGGGAGGAGTAGGACAGAACAAGAACAAAAAAAGCTCCTCTATTGTCCTGTTTCAAACGAGTGGAGTGAGAAGTGAGAATTAGCCGGTAATTAGTTTGGCAGTCTGTATCTCAAAGCTACGTGTGTTCTTCTAAAGATTAGGAGGGGTTTTTAATAAACAGGAAAACAGTGGGATTCTTGACTATTTCCTCCTGAAACAATTAGGTGGGTGTTTATTCAGTGGAAAGCTAAGGATGTGTTCCTGACGCAGGCGTCGGTTGGGGAAGTGGCTCACTGCATTATTTACTGTTAATCTCCTCAGATGGTTGAGGTACATAATACCCCACCTCCAACCAGAAGGAAGATTAGACTCAAAGCTGAAATATAGTGTGAGGACAAGTTCATTCTCTGCGAAAAACTGGATGTTAGTTTGTGTATTAATCGTACATTTGTGAAAATATATGATAATGTCCAATTCCACCACTATGTTCAGTACCCTTCTTAGTAATAGTAATCTAGTTAAAGTAATCCAGCAGTGATAACCTACAGTAGTAATAACCCCAACTACCCATCCACTGCATACAACAATTAGTGGAGACCTAGAATATTCTATTACATTTTGCATCATGTTATATTAAGTATATTATGAGGAAGACACGTTTGATATGAGTTCAACCACTTGGAGCACTTGTCTCAGGTGCAAGAAGAAATAATTAAACAACAAAACAATAAAAACATTTACTAAGTAACCTAGGCTTTGGGTATTTTATCGGATTCATCTTCTTTCAGATATTTCTCTGACATCGCATATCTGGAAATCAAGATGGAAAAAAGGTATTATATTTAACTCTAGTTTTAGCCAGTTGATATCTAGCTCCGTTGACTTGATAATTGTTTTGAAAATGAGGGAGACTTTCCAGCTTGCCTCGATTCTACACTTTGAGCACTATTTGTGTGTGTTTGTCTGTGCTGCTAGTTTTATAGTTATGGCCAATTTTATACAAATAAATTGGCATAGGCAATCATAGCCCTCCTTTTACTTGTAACCTATCATTGCACATCCTGCAAATCAACAGCAGAGAGCTACCAATTTGAATCAATTTTCACATTCACTGTTGGTAATATTTACAAATTGGATCACGACTCAACAAGCAGAGATTCCGCTCTGGATTTGCCTGTCGAGTATATTATGGTCAAGAATATATAGAAAGATTTGCCAAATGAAAAGATGTATGATGTCAACATTAATGTTCATAACCTTCAGTGCTCATATATTCATGTAAGAAAATTGTTATCGAAATAATAATTCCAGTCGGTTTACTGAGCATGGGGTAGGGCTTATTACGACACCCACAGTGGTAGTAGGGATGGCTTCGGAAGAACTGAGGCATGTGCACGAATGTACTTTACACTACTGTAAAACACATTGGTGGATCTTTAATGTTTTATGGCTTTTTTGTTTCCACTGGTCCTGTAGGCACTGCGAAGGTAAACGGCATTGTGAACCTTACCAACAGCACCAACACATTTTTGTGAAAAACCTGCTTGCATCTCCCAGCAAAACAGTAATCCCAAGCGGACACACAAATTCACAAATTGATAACTTACCATAAAATCAGCATGTTACTATGCAGTCTATGTTTCTAGATTTAACCCTATTTGGAACCTGCCTTTGGTTGGAATTGAAAACAATAGTTTTCAAGGACTAACAATGGATAACAAGAATCAGGAAATATTCTGTTTAGGGTTAGGGTCTAAGATCCCTCTTATATAGTCTTCATAAAACATCTTCAATAAAAGCCTTAGTTGTGTAATCATAGCAACGGTATTGACAACAGCAAAACTTAAACATCGTTCTGAGAAGCATTTTTTTCTATTCTAAAACAATGCCATTTTTATAGTGTGCGGAGCATACAATATTGATTAACATATATGTTATTTACTCATCTTTACCAACAGTGCCAATCGTGACGGAGATGACTATTTGCTAATCCATAAAGCTTTGAGGACTTCCCAGCAGTTATGCTCACTTTGCTATAACAGGTGTGTTGTTGAAATTTGAAATCTAAAATATTTTAACATGTTTCAATTCTCCTTTTTCAGCTCCCAGGTGTTCACTGGAGGGATGTGCACCTGAACCTTCTCCCCATTGACCCCTACTCTGGTACTAGTATTATTTACGTTGTTGTGATCCCTGTTAGTGTGCTTAAATGGTACAGTAAGTCTACTGAAATGAGATGCGGCAATTATGACCATTAAATGGTGGTAATGGCAGTGAAGGCATGCTGTAATGGGGTTAAAACACCGTTCTGGTATACTGACTTTAGTAGAAGGCCAAATGCTAGTGTTTCTGATGACCATAGTAAAAGTTTCAGTATTGACTGCACATTGGGTATTGATGGTATTTGTAGTTAGTAAAACTATTGACTTTAATTGGAAAGAAAGGTTAAACAGGGTCCCCATACTTAAAGAGTTGTGGGGAGTTTTCCATTTCTAGGGTCCCATGTCATCAGTTATTTCACCATTCTTTCAATATGTGTGTTGTACACTTTTTTCAGATTTTTCATCAATGACTGTTCTGCTCATTTCTGTTTAATGTCTGTACTGATTGTAGGCTTAATTCATATAGTGTTGAACTTAGCTCAAGAAAATAATTCAGCAGCAGTCTTACTGTGAAGTGTTCAATAAAGTGATATGAATGAATCAGCTAAAAACATTTAGTTGTATAAGTATCATGTTTATTTCAATTGTAATCCAAAACTTTACATTGTAAAACACAGTAAAATACTTGCCACTGACCTGTCTCTAAATGACCGTAAAAACTACTGGATATTCCACAGTATTATACATATTATATACACTATTATATGCATTACACAGTACTTGCTTTGATATGTCCATATTATATCTGGTGTACTGTATATTAAATACAAAATGATAGTTGTTGAAATTTAATTTAAGCAATGACTAAGACATTGTTAAATGAATACAGTCCAAATTGATTAAGAAAACAATTGAGAAGAGAAGCCTTACTTTTAAACATATGCATTTATTCAACAATTACATTAGAATAACTAATGTATTGCGTTGTTTTACCAGCAAAAACGTGTCTTTTTGAAAAAAATAAATATGTTGCACCTTTTGATGCCACTAACGAAACCAATGATAATCAATATAAGAAACTAACAAGCTCAAAAAAAGATTTTGATGTTTTAAATGTCATGTCATCAAATAATGTAGTAATTGTGTTAGTTACTTCTTCCTATAAACTGAAATTATATTTTTCAAAAAGCCGATTTAGCTGTCGCACAAGTGGTTTGGTCTGAACAGAATGACAAAAGAATTAGTTGCGTTAATGTTGCCACCCAGCGGCAACTGCCCTGCACTAGCCTGGGCAGAGCAGCTCACTACATGGCTAAAGCCAGGGTGGGAAATATACCACCATGTGTGCCATGAAACCCAAAAAGTACTATGCTTTGACTCAAGAAACAAAAAATTCTACTTTTAAATTCCTTTTTTGGAATGTGCAGCTGTTGCTAGTAAGTAATACATCTGTTTCAGATGGGACTTTTTTTTTAATTACTGCACCGGTCATCAAACTGGACATATTTATTACATATTGGCCATACCTTTAAGACAAAATGTTTCATCTGCAAGTGCTACAAACACTGGCTGGGGTCGTATACTTAGATATAAAAATAAATTTTTGAAAGATAAATGTAATTAAAATACCTTTCAATCTTAATAAGCTAAAATATGTAGTCTAGTCTGCTTATGTTGCTTTAAGTAAACTGCCCAGCAATGAATATTTGTGTTTGATTTAATGTTGACCGGCTGTCCATATTGTAAAGAAAACTGAAGTTAATTTTTTTGTTAGAATATACAGCATTGACTAACTACTTTTGTTAGAACGACAAGGCTCTTTTCTAGCAAGTTTGTGGGTAAAAAAATAATGTGGTCAGCAGTTGATTTAGTTAGCTATCCAGTAGCTAATGTTTGCAGAAACAAAGAAAGGCCATATGGTATGATTTGTCATTGTGGCTGACAGCACAATGTCAATGAAACGTGCAAAAGGAGAACTGACAAACTCATCAATGTTACCCCAGACGCATATGTTTTTCTTACCCCAATGGTGGTTTAATCAATTCCTAAAATTTTCAAGACTGTCAATCAAGTTTTTTTTATCTATTGTTTTGTGTCTCTGCACTAATATGGACTGTTTTGGGTAATGTACCTCTTGCCGTCAGATTACTTTCATGTAAATATAAAGGGAACTGTAAATATGATGTCATTGAGGAATGCTGGATGTTTCAAATATTTTTATTCTACAATATTGTGCCTGATACACTGCTCTTGAGCCACCTGTAGCTTAAGCCAAAACATGGATGTCTATAATGTGCTATATTATGTATGGTACTGGTACTATGTTTGACTATGTCCTGACCTATACCCTGTAGCCTACAGGAGTAATCTAGGCTTTCTAGATTTTCTAAAAAACACATATTAACTTAAATCTTTGGTTAACAAACCACAGGCTATCCAATTTGAAGAAGACAATGCTCTCTGATCACCAGTTGATAATTTTTGAAATGATCTAAATGGCAATGTGTATAAAGAAATTACTAAAATCCATCTAGAGTAATCTTTGTATCTCAAGGATTGACACTTGACAGAAAAAATGACTATTATTTTGCAAAAATAAATATACATATAAAGTGCCAACTCAAACATCTAACAACAACTAATTGCATAATTACACAAACCATCATGGACCAGATGTATAAAATCAACATGGAATATTGCGCAGAGAACCAGATATTATATTTTACCAAATTATTTTTTAAATTATCATCATTTTCATGATTTTTTTAATGAGGTACTCTAAACAACATTTCTAAAATAAACATACAAAAGAAGCAAAAAAAGATTTATGACTGCATGTCACTTATTACGTTATTCAATGTTTCAATATAGTGGTAAAATTCAGGAAAATATCTAAAACACCAAAAACAACACATGTACGTATCTACATGAAATACGCTGAAAGATTTGTGCTGATAAGTTTGGGGAAAAATGGGATTCACATGTATTTATTTTATTGTGGATAAAATCGATAGTTTTCTAAAACAGCAGTAGGCTGGAATTAAACCAACGGACCACCTCAAGCCTTTTAATTTAGCCCTGATTCACAACACTTTTGTAGAATGAACCATGTAGATTACACAGTTTCTTGTCTGACCTGCACCTTGGGGACTTCTGCTGAATGCATATGGAGACATTGACCAGTGTAAATTCATATACAGTCTATTCCACAATACAGACAGATAAGGTTATTTCCCGCTGTCCCTTCCTCCTATTCTCATTCTAATATTCTACTGCTGTACATACCATTTCATTCTGTTAAACACCACATATGTGCACATTCCGTGCATTTTGACATTACATGTTGTGCATCATCAATGCAATTGTTCTGACATTACTTGATCTCATGTTTTTGATTAGGAGTCGATTTGTGTATTTGTATATATTTGTTTGACATTATACTGCACTGTTGGAGCTGGAAACATCATTGTTTTTCCTGCACCTGCTACAACATCTGCTAATGTGTGCGACACGCGACTAATAAACATTTACTTGGTTCAGTGGCCAAAGCAATTTTGTTCACTTCTAAGGCCAACATACATTATTATTCAAGTTCAGCTGAATTGATGTAATTCAACATTTAACACTGCCTTTCTACATATCTGCGGTTTATGAGAGAATACAAAAACAAGCATGTATGTGCCTCATTCCCATGCACACAATGCAGGGTGTTGTTCTTTTCCAGTCTGATGACAAACACATCCAAGCCACTGCTGCCATCTGCTGGACAGCGTAACCTAATGGAATGTTACGTGAGAGAATGAACAAGCAGCCATATTAATGTTGCGACTCGTAGGAGAAGCTTCATTGCCTTGTTGTGACTATAATGACTGTATGACTGTAATTACCTAGTGTGATTTAGCCACTGGCTGGGTTAATGAATGGGGCTGCTTTTGAGATGCGTTTCTGATGCGTTTGCTGAGAGGGTGAAGTATGACTGTTAGAAAGACGGGCAAAGAGAGAGAGAGAGATAATCTAGCAACAGGCTGTGCAAGGCCTGCTTGCATTTGTGTGCCTAGTCGTGACAAACCTCCAAAAGAAAACGATTACAAACATGCGATACGGTCACGTGTTGCATAACTGCATATTGACCATGCTTGTATTAGAGTGCAAACTAATCTTAATAATATTCTTGTTATGCATCTTGCCCACCAAAATTGGCCTACATGTTCTTAAAACTTGCAATCACACATTACATGATCGCACCAGTACACAGGAACATGGCATACCATAAAATATTCGACTTGGTCTTTTTGGTTATACAGACCCAAAACTGCAATCAAGGCTTTGCCCACAAGATGTCTCTGCACTGACAGGAATGTTGCGGTCTCACACCCATTCTTCTGTCCTCAACCGACCTCATCTATGGCAGATCGAGCTGCAGTCATGCTCAGCCACCAGCCCCGGCTGCCCCTCACCAGAGGTCCGGAACCGCTCCGGTGTCCCAACCCAAACATGTCTCATCGCTTAAGCTATCCGAATCCACTACGACCTGCCGCTACTCCCCGCTCCAAAAGAGCAGGTGAGGGCACAACACCTGGCACCTGGCTAGGTCGTAAAACTGTCCTAATGCACCCGGAATGGGACCTACAACGGACCACTACAGAAAAAAACTCATGGGTGAGCACACAGCTCCGCGCAGGCATTGACGCAAGCCAGTGTGAGCAGCATTGTCCAAAACATGTTAGTATCGCACCCTTACAGTTCCCCGCGTCCTTCAGTAAAATGACCTAAATCAATTGTCAAGCCACACAACGGGGTGAGAGCCCCCTACTGGAACATGACCTTAACAGTTCCCTTCAGCTCCGGTCTGGAAGAAAACGGACCCAGGTCGAATAAATATTCGATTGGACAGCGACAGAATGAGAGAGAGTAATAGAGAGGTAGATAAACAATGATAGAGAGAGACAGAAAGAGAGAGATGGAGAGAGAACGAGAAAGAAAGAGAGAAATGGAGAGAGGAGATAGAGAGAGAAAGGCCGGGGAATAAATGGGGAAGATCAACACTATTGGAAACAGCAGTGGCCACGGTGGCCCTTCAGCAGCTGATCACATGACTCCAAGAATGCTGCTGATTCGTGGTGTAGACAGACACCCAGCCGCCCCGCCCAGGGCCCGCGGAGAGACAGACCACAGCCAATAAAAGAAATTTGAGCCGAGCGGAGCACACAAGCAGGCCCGTAAGCACGTGTGCAAAACTCCTTTTCCCATAAGCACAGGGTACAAACACAATCATCCTTGAATACACAACAACACCTATCGCTTACACGAGAACATACGGACACGCTCAGTGTGCAAAATCTCAGCATCCCCTTCCTATCCTCCCTCCCTCCATCTCCTTCTCCCCCCTGGCAGGGCTGACTAAAAGTAATTATACATGTTTAATAACTTCAAGGACTATAAAAAAAGAGTGACAGGGGACATGGAGGTCTAGCTTAACGACAATGATAAAAAAGACAGGCAGACTGAGAGAGACGGACAGAGAGAGAAAGAGAGAGAGACAGACAGACATAGACAGCGCTAGAGAGACAGCAAGATGGAGTAAGAGAATAGACTTGAGGAAGAAATTGAGGCCTTGGAACATTCAGGGAATTGCATTAAATCTAAGTAGTTCATGCCCGTCTCAGATATCAATGGGGGGAGTAAACTCTCTTGGCATTAGAACGGCTGAATGTCTCTCTCCTCACTCGACTGATCAGGCCCCTCACTCCTCTCATCCTGGGATAGACCAGAAGACCCTGCTAGCTCTAGTTCTCTATATCCACTAAAGCCCAGCCGAGCCAGCCAGGCCCACATTCCTCAGGAGTATAGTCTTTAAAAGTCAAACAGACAACGGCGTTGAAGGAAAACCTGTTCCCAAGGCACTGGAGTGAAGCAAATCTCTTGTAGCATGTATCCAGCATGAGACAGGCACTTGTGGGCCGATTTGTATTGGGTTGAATTCCGGGAGGCAGAGTGGGGAAAGGAGACCAAAGCCACGGCGTCTGTTGTGACGCCATGAGGAACACGGGCCGCTGAGGAGAGATCTGATTCTGTTGCCGTTGGAGACCGCCAGTGATCCGGGGGATATTTCAGACTTTGGCAAATTCTGCTCTGCTGCGATTCAATGCTGTTCTGCCTACTTTGTGAGCAGCATTGCATGAAAAGCCCATGAATAACTTTGGCCGGGTCCTCGGGAGCCTCTGACAGGAAAAAGGCTCACAATGTTAAGGTGATGGAAACACGGAACGGACAACCGGCCCTAGCTTAGGAACTCGGCCAGAATGTCAAAGCATGGTATTATGGTTTTACGCCCTGACCTTAGAAATGGAAAGAACAATGAACAGAACAACAATGCCTCACCTCATTAAGCCAGACAACGACTCTAAAAGACCCATCGAACATCATCCAAGTCCCACAAGCAGTATAACAGTGTAACAGAACGCAAGGACTGCGGTGCTCTAAGTCCGGAGCTCTCGTCCTTGGCTAGCGACTAGCAAGCCGTGTTGTTCCTCTAGCTTCCTAACCTTGACCAGGTGGCAGCGCCCCCTCTAACAGGGCTCAGGCTGGCCCAGGCCGTGTGTAGAGGTGCCTGCTGCCCCGCTGGGCCGTGGGAGGGTTGTGTGAGGGGATACTGCTGGGCCAAAAGGACATTCCTTGGCCTCAGGCAAAGCCAGGCGCAGCATCGCTGCCCTGGACACACGCTGACAGGAGAAACATGCAGGAACACAGAGCCGCGGGTTGGACGGGAGCGCGCACGCCCACCAAACACGTGCGCACAAACATGTGCCCAGCGCGCGGACACCGGCGCCCACCTCGGCGTGTACGAAGCCCTAACGTTCACACGTGGCGCAGGACACCGTAGACGCGCGCACATGACACGTGCCCATGCGGGCAAAATCACTGAGCTAAGTAAACACACTGCCATGCTTCTCTCTTGCTGCTACTTCCGGCGGTCTGAGCCAGGGACCGCAGCCTCCCGGCTCTACAGGCAGAGGAGCCAGGGACGGATCCTGCCAGTCAGCCAGCAACATACTGCCCCTGATACAATCCCACTCAGCCCACGGACCAACCAGCTAGGTCTGGGAGAACAGGAATACTACCCACAGAGACGCAAAGTAATGAAACCCACACACAGACTCCAAAAATATATGATATCATTCATATGTTGTTTATTTTTTAATTTGCAGTACGTAAGTAATAAAAAGTAATGTAAGTAAAAAAAAAAAAGCCCACAGATGACAGACACATCCAATCAGAGTAAAGAGCTGTATACAGAATATATCTACACAGACATACACAGTATATATCCATACAGACATATACATTATTTAGCCACACAGAGGCATTAAGTATATCCACACAAACGTATACAGTATATATACATTGAGTCGTATGGCCTACAGTATAAATCCACACAGACGTTTACAGTATATATCCACACAGATGAATACAGTACATATCCACAAAGATGTTTACAGTATATAATCACACAGACATATACAGTATGCATTCAGACAGACATCTACAGTATATTTCTACACAGACGTTTACAGTATATATCTACACAGACATATACAGTATAAATCCACACAGACATATCCAGTAAATATCCACCCAAGCGTCTACAGTATATGTCGGCACAGATATATACAGTAGGCTATATATCCAGACAGATGTAGGGCTGTCGCAATTGTTACATAATTGCCTGATCGCGATTATTTGAGCCAGATCCAATTATTTTATAGACAACGATCTTTTAACAATCTTTTTGCACACTATTTTGATTCCAAAATCATATGTTTCCAATTTGAATAAGGTCTTTTTAGGCCAATGTTAGAAACCACTCAAAAATTATTTTACCATGCAAGTTATGTTTCCAGCATCAGTAAGAATGTCTAGCGCATGGGAGCAGAA
Organism: Esox masquinongy; assembly: GCA_016801175.1. Classification (NCBI taxonomy): domain Eukaryota; kingdom Metazoa; phylum Chordata; class Actinopteri; order Esociformes; family Esocidae; genus Esox; species Esox masquinongy. Next base: position 900 of record JACXGI010005968.1, on the reverse strand, counting down.
GAGCGTTTGACAGCTCTGCGGAAAGTTATAGGCGCAGATCATTAACGGAAACTCGTTTTCTTCTTAATTTCAGTATGTTTACACCTAGTTTAGAATTGTCTTGCTATGCACAGTAATGTAATTTCGCGATATTATTATTTAATATACAAACGCGTTTCAGTCGCTAATCTGTTGCATCAACTCTGATTGACAAAAGAAAAAATACACTCAAGCATGTGTAAAATATTTATACTAATATTTTAAGTCAAATTTTGTCATTTCCAACCATATTTCCTAATTAGATAATGCGCATTAAATGTATGGATGGAAATATATGTTGTCCCATTGCATATTAAACGTTGAAACACATTTTCCTACGTAAGGAAGTCTGTTTCAAATAACTAGGCTATAATATATGCAGCAGCGAAATGTTATTGTCATTGCTTTGTGGTTGCGTTTTGTGAACAGCAATCGTTTACAATATTGATTTAGTGGTAGTTCCAAAGCCGAACACAACTGCACTGCTCTGGGCTCATTTTGGTTTTAAGCCAAAATGAAATAGGTGAGCCCAATAATTTGGAGGAGGCAAATTGCCGGACTAGCTCCAGAAAGGTGGCGCGCAAAAGCGCAAACACTTCAAATCCGAAGAATCATTTCCGGATCAACCACGTGTATTTTGACAATATTATTTGGCTTACACTATAATAGTGGCATAACATTTATAATTTAGACAATTCCATTTTTAATCGCAATTGTTTGTGCGACAATAAATCCTTAACTAAAATGTCGTAATCGTGACAGCCCTACACAGACGTTTACAGTACATATCCACACAGACGTTTACAGAAAATATCCACACAGACGTACTGTATACAGTATATATCCACACAGATGTATTCAGTATATATCCACACAGATGTA
>JACXGI010005967.1:22357-44242 GCA_016801175.1 Esox masquinongy | reverse complement strand
CATGTACAGGCCCGTCTGAAGTTTGCCAATGAACATCTGAATGATTCAGAGGAGAACTGGGTGAAAGTGTTGTGGTCAGATGAGACCAAAATCGAGCTCTTTGGCATCAACTCAACTCGCCGTGTTTGGAGGAGGAGGAATGCTGCCTATGACCCCAAGAACACCATCCCCACCGTCAAACATGGAGGTGGAAACATTAAGCTTAAGGGGTGTTTTTCTGCTAAGGGGACAGGACAACTTCACCGCATCAAAGGGACAATAGACTGGGCCATGTACTGTCAAATCTTGGGTGAGATCCTCCTTCCCTCAGCCAGGGCATTGAAAATGGGTCGTGGATGGGTATTCCAGCATGACAATGACCCAAAACACACGGCCAAGGCAACAAAGGAGTGGCTCAAGAAGAAGCACATTAAGGTCCTGGAGTGGCCTAGCCAGTCTCCAGACCTTAATCCCATAGAAAATCTGTGGAGGGAGCTGAAGGTTCAAGTTGCCAAACATCAGCCTCGAAACCTTAATGGATTTGGAGAAGAACTGCAAAGAGGAGTGGGACAAAGTCCCTCCTGAGATGTGCAAACCTGGTGGCCAACTACAAGAAATGTCTGACCTCTGCGATTGCCAAAAAGGGTTTTGCCTCCTAGGTCTGGTTGACAATAGCTCTTTTCTATTTATACGTTTGAAAAGAAATGTAACCTGGCCAGACTCCATTTGTCCAGGTCAGTAGGAACATTGAGAAAGTGCAATAAAACAGTTTAGTATCTATTTAGGTATTTCACAAATGCACCATCCTCAACCTATTAATTCAGCTGCTGTGATATCCCCCGACTGCTCGGTCTTTTGAAGTACAGGTCAAGCTAAGGGACAGCTAGACTCACCGACAGAGGCACGTATGGTGGTGATGTCATAGGTCTCCAGGTGAAAGATGACCTCATCTACGGCTTTGAGACCCTCCTCAGGAGTGAAGTTCACCTCGTGGTGCTCGCTGCCGATGTGCGACGCCACCTAGAACGATACAAGGCCTTAACCATCACAATCATTTCAGTTGTATGATTGTATTGCCTTTAACCAGGTTAGTTATGGAGAACATTTTCCTTTTTTATAATTAAAACATGACCAAGATAATGGAATTACTTCACAGGCTGCTTCACCAAGTCTTAGTATTCTATTTCTCATTATTTTTTTTTTATTTTAAAGGATCAGTAATGCACTTTAGTTAAATTTTGACTGATTATGATGTAAAATCAGTAATAATTACAGAGTCTGGAGAGAGCCTCTCTCACCTTGCGAGCAGCCAGGATGTCTGGGCTGTCTTCTGCCCCGATAGCAAAAGTCTGGATGGGATACTTCAACGTCTCTTCTTTGGCCAGTTTGACCAGTGTAGCTGCCACCAGACTTGAGTCCAGACCACCTGATACAGACACAAAGTACATTAAAATAAAATAGAACTTACTAGCTTATCTAATGTGAGTAATTATACCTAAACAAGCATTTACTTTGATTTATTAGCAGAAACATGCGCAAGGGAAAACCACAGGTAACCGATCTCAAGCATTACTTACTCAAGCTTTCATGTGTGACACTATAGAAAAAGACATGAAAAAACTCAAAACAGGGTATGAGGACCCAAGGGTCCCACGGTGGGCAGTGCAATAGACCAGCACAATCCAGGTTTGGGGGTTAGTAATCAAATCAGGTTACCCTTCTTTTTGTGTGTTGGTGATACCTTGTGGCAGTTGAATGCCTGTTACTCCAGTCAAAGACCAAGTCCCGAGAGTGTGTTCCCTATGGTGAGTAAAGAATCTAGCCTAGACTTAGTGACTGAGCAAGAGGTGTGATAAAAACCAGAAAGGCATCAAATGTACTTATAACAGCATTGACTGTCTGGAAACACTAGTAACAGCATTGACTGTCTTGAGTCCAAAGGGAGTTGCTGCAATGAAGCAGGATCTTAAATACACAGCGTATATCACCACATTGGGGAAGAAAAAACGGAGTCAACGTTTTTTTTTAAATAAAGAAAAAAAAGCATTCTGATTCATGTATGTATTTACATAAAATGTTATTTGTACCTGAAAGAAGACATCCAATTCTCCTATGGGCCATGAGGCGTTTTCGGACAGCATTCTCAAACAAAGACCGGATGTTGCTTTTCACTGACTCTTGGTCAAAACCTACAGGTAGCAGAAAGATATCTTGGCGTCATTACACCGGACAGGGACGGACCATGAATCTGAATGGGTAAAAACAAGCAAATTAACTTGCATATTAATAAGACTAACAATTCAGTTGGAAAACATGCTTGATTGCAATATCCTCAAAAGAAAATACTTGAGGGTGAGAAACAATAATCAACGTGCCATTTCCAATTAACTACAGCTACTACAGTTAATGAAACGATTACAGCAGAACTCTTGACCACCCATGCTAGCTGTCCTGACCGATGACATAAATACACTGGACAGGACTGGGTGTTGATGTGTACCTGATTTTAGATTCTTGACTAGGTCATAAACAGCGTGGTTAGGCTCCTTGGTGCAGCTGTGGAAGCGGACCATTTGAACCGACTCCACCTTTCCACTGGGCTTCAGGTCAAACACCTCAATGTGTCCCGGGAGGAACGGAGTGACCGTAGCGGGAGAGGACATAGAGTGGGTGATGTCAGTCAAGCCTGGGAGAGAATAAACACAGAACATGCTAACACTTATTATTAAGTGGTTGTGACTATGACTGCGCAAAAATATTACAGCATCATACTTTAGTAAAAATATCATAGCAAGATTTTGTTACAATGTACTATGGTATCGAAATGATTAGTGTATTTTAGTAATTACACAAGAGGACTTTTTTCATATAAGTACATATAAAGTAGTGCTCTCACCTTTAGCCTCAGAGCACACTGCCAGAAAGCCGTTGTCTGTCAGCAGTTTGAACATTGGCCGCACGCCATATGTATCCCTCCCCAGGAACACCTTCCTATTGGCTGTGTCCAGGAGGATGAAGGCAAACACTCCATCCAATAGGGACGCCATCTTCTGGATGCCAAAGTTGTCATAAAGGTGAAGCAAGATCTCACCGTCCACCTTGGTCTGGTAGTCAGTATACTCAAACTGCTTCTTCAGCTGAGAAGTTAAGGAGAACATTCCAGACCATTACGTAATTAAAGATATTCCAAGCAGTCAAAAATGCTCATGACATTCTTATTACTGCATCACTATCAGGGCTCAAAAGTTTGACCAGTTTGGTCACAAATTCAAATAAACCTACCATTAAAATTATAGACTGATCATTTCTTTGTCAGTGGGCAAACGTACAAAATCAGCAGGGGATCAAATAATTTTTTCCCCTCACTGTAAGTGGGATTTTGTTGTTTTCTGAGTGCCCTATAGATAATGTTTGCATTTGTTAGTGCCATGGTTGCACCTATAATACAGCTAAATCTGCTTGTTTCTAGTCCAACCAAATTTAATTCATTGAGGCCACAGTATAATCTTTTGGGGAAAAAAATGAATCACCATCTAGATAATGCATATACCAACAAATGTGATAAGTACAACCGCTCCCAACTGTTGTGGCCGTTATTCACCAAGCTTTCACATGGAGAATAAATAGCATGCAATAAATGGAACTTTATTCCCTTTTTTTATATGTGTTCTGACCGTAAACTTGGAGAGCAAGACCAAACTGTGAAGTTTGAGGTATATATCATTAACAGTACAGAAGGCAAATATTGTCATTAATCTGGTGTATACAGCAGAGATCACCATTAGGTTTACTGATACAGTGTTATTTGGAGTGTTAATAGGATTGATTATTTCAAATAACTTATTATCTGAACATTTGAAATTCCACTTCACTGTTAGGGTGTAGGCGCACCCGCATTTCTCTGCAATCACTCTAATATCTATTGAACTGAGAAATAAAATGTGATTAGGAGACAATGTGTATCCCAGATGCCACTAGGCCAACCGTTTGGTGGTTGTAGATCTCTCCGTTGTAAACAAGCCAGAGGTACGGGAACTTCTTGATGCGGAGAGGCTGCATGCCATACAGCTGGTCTACAATTGCCAGGCGATGGAACCCAAAGCAACAGTTAGTATAGCCGTTGACATTCTCAAAGCGAAAGGCATCGGGACCACGATGGCCAATCTTCATAGCACTGGTGCACTGAACCGACAGGCACTCATCGCTGCCAAACAGGGCCCATATACCGCACATCCTAGAAAGAAACACAGAGGGGGGTGGAGGGGGGCACCAGACAACCTAGGTTAGAGTGTTAGGCCAGCAGCAAAAAGTTTGCTTGTTCAAATAAACAAACTAACATAAAAAATCTGTTGTAAAATCTGTTTCTGAGCCCTTGTGCAGGGTACTTCCCCTAATTGCTCTGGATAAGAGCGTCTTTTAAATGACTGAAAAGTAATATGTACTGATCAAGAGTAATAAAAATGCATGCAACATGCTTTTGCAGTTTTGAAAGGTTAGTATTAACTTATTCTTAGTATGAAATTTTCAACTGAGGTGGAAAATAATTACTGTTTCTTAACAAATCAATGAAAACACCACACATTTATTAGTTATTTTATTTTACCCCTTTTTTCTAAGGTGTTTAAACGCTCAAAAACAGCTACTCAATCTGTTTCATTATAAAATAACAAAATTGGCTTAATAGAAACCCTAGTGGTTTACAACATACAAAAACTGAATTACTTGAACATTAATTTTACTTAAACATTAACAAAACCACCTACACAAAAAAAGACAAAAATATAATTGGGGGTCTTCTCTAAACTGATTGGCAGAAAATAGTTGATTTTAAAATAGATGACTGATTGGCTTAAAAATGAAGTTACTTAGAAAAAAGTAACATTAAACACACCAAGTCATGGTGTTTCTGCCCATTCACAATGTCCTTTCAAAAATGCACTCAAATTCTAATAACGCTCACTACTGCCCCTAACGGCCAATCCGTAATCATTTAACGTAAGATACTTTATGAATTCGGTCGTCAAATAACTTACGTAATTTCTTGAGACCAATATGGCACATGGTAGCCGTGTTTCATGATTCATGCTACAATGTATAATCGATACTAGATGAACCGAAACATTAATCCGTTCTTGACTGCAACACACATCAAGGATCAAGAATGTATATAGGGTAGCTGGGCTGGTCAGGAAAAAAACGAAAAACGGCTAAACTTTCAACGGAGTGCACAAAATCAACCATACTGTTAGCTCGACATTCAGTAGCGTACAGTAAACGTGCCGGTATGTACCATGTAGATTGCATGTCGTGCAAACTACCCGGCACATTAGAACGATGAACGGATGTCGTTGCAGTAAATTAAAATCGCTTGTTCCCGTGGTGGAACTTCAAGTGTAGTTACGAATATAACATAGAAAATACGTTAAAAAAAACAAAAGTATTCAGTTTGTAAAATATGATAATTGAATAAAATACAAATGTGCCTGAAGCACATGCATACCTTAATTTTTTGGACTCCAAATATCAGTTGTTTCATTCCAAACGGCAAATGATGCAACTCAGCTCAATCAAGCACGCACACGAACTACGGGATTGTCATTCTAAAAGAGGGGCGTGACCGGGTGTGACATCCTACATCAGTTCGGTTGCGTCAGTTTAGTGTTACATTTTGTAAAGTTTTGTTGTTACATTATTCAAACATTCAAAACTTACATTATTACATTTCCATTTGTTTTACATACACTGGAAAACAAATTAAATTGAAAAAAATTAAAAACTACCAATAACAACATACCATAGATGGTTTGTTTACAATTATAATATATTTGCAGTAAATAGGTATTATTTCAGTTTTTGAGATGTTTTACATGACATGCCAATTATGAAATGCATATATTTTTTTAGGTCAATAGTGAATAGGTGAAAAGGTTTTTTATTTTATTTTGTAAAGGTGGATTCGCCGTTTTAAACAGGCACAATTGAACTGCACTTCCGGAAATAATAGCAAAAATGACTCGACAGAGCTGACTGTGGTTTGAGTTTAAAAGTCATTTGGGAGAACTTGAAAAAAAGAACGGCATATTGTTTGAAATGTAAATGCGGACATATAAATTCAAGCCGATGTCGTAAATAGCTGAAACTGAAATCACTACAACCAAGTAAAATGTATATTTTCAACTTTAAAGTGTTTACTTGCACATGCGCAAGTAGATCAAGTAGGCTTGATAAATAAAAACAATGACCTCACACTGGCTATTCTACCTGTTGTTCTTTACATAGCCAGTAGCCTACATTGTAATATGTAGTCCCATTTAGAGCACTGGTAATCCGGATTTGGTAATCTTGATAAAGTTTGTATCTGGATCAGAGTGATCCAATCCAATGTTGCTTTGAAAAACTGTCACAAAAGTAAAATGGATAACCTGATCCTGGATAGCAAAACATGGGACTTCTATCATTTCAATCCAGAATAAACTTTTTTTGAACAAACGGGCCCTGGGCTAATTAGAGCCAGATTCAAATCCCTGGGGGCTCATTTATAAAACTGTAACTCGAATTCACGTGAAAATGTTGCGTACGAACGAAACACAGAAAGTGCGTACCACAAAATTATTTGGATTTATAAAACAGTACGCACGCACATCCCACGCCGGTTTTCTTTTATAAATCACAACCCACTCGAAATTAAGTGCGTGTTCGAGCGTCTTGTCCCATCCAATTAACGCCCATAAGTGGCCATAAATGGTCACTGAAACGCCCTGAATTAATATTAATCGATACTTGCTCCATGACTGCAATGACGGCAAATCCCAACAGAAAACCTAAAAAAATGAATTTCACCGAGTGTGAAATTGAAGTTCTTGTAGGGGTGGTTGAACAACGAACAAATATATTGTTTGGTGGACACAGTGTGGGCATTACAAATGCCAAAAAGGCGTTAGAGTGGGTTCATATGCAGGTTATATTTCGACTTATTTTTCACAATGTTGTTAATTTGAAAGCTTTTCTCGAGTTTTATCCTTCTGTCATCAGAGGTGCAGTTTCCCATTTCTACATTTTTTGTACATTTTTGTCAAAGTGTGCGTGGAGGACCGCACATTCTCAGGTGTAGTTTTTTTTTTTTTTATAAATCCCAAAGTTTGCGTAGGAACCGGCGTACGCATTATTTTGTGCGTACGCAACGTTTATAAATGAGGACCCAGGTCTCCCAGTTATGCAGGCAACTGCAAGGCAACACATTTACAACCACACCATCCAGAGGCCCCTCTCCTCACCTTAAATTTACAGGCACTTCTACATATGGTCTAAAAACAAAAATGTCCCTCAAGCCAGAACATGCCAACACAGCCCTGATAACATTGAAAGAAACCACGGAATAGTGTTTAAAGCTGGCATTTATTCAAGTCTTATTACCCATTTCAGAAAGATGTAGTGGATTACCTGCAAATATAATAAGACAATGTTTTCTTATTATACATCCCCTTATTCACCACTTCCTTTCTAGGTGTATTTGGGAGATGTTAGCGCAATTCTTTAAATTTACCTGCAAAAAAAATAATCTGGGAACCATTTACATAGTCCTGAAACCTGGCTACAGGGTCCAGATCTTAGGTGGGGGCTAAATAATTTTGAATCACCACGGAAAATATTTTATTCTAATAAATTATTAATTTCAAGAAATTCTAGTATATTTTAGGAATATTTGGAGTGCTTGATATTCCAGTAAAGCCTGAAACGTAAGAAAAATGAGGTGATAAAACAGCCAACCAGAAAAAACATTTTGTGCATTAAATGAGTTGATAAGCACCCCCCCCCAATCCTTGCGAAATCTCTAAAGTGAATATTATCAGTTCTCCAAACACATGCTTAAAACCTAGACTGAGAATAAATGTTGCACTTTTTGACATTAGTATGTGTAGCGTAAACAATAACAACATATGACAATAGAAATCTGCCTGTACAACAAAAAAGATTTGCAAAAATATAATAATCTGAATCCACGCCCACGGTTTGGCTGTAACAATTTAAAACTCAGACAAATAAAAAATTATAAAAGACACTGATATAAGATCAAACAACATGCAGTTGTTCTGGCTGGTAGTGTCATTCACAGCCAAAAAGCATACCAATGGTACGCAACATGATAAATACAAGATTAGCTACAGCTAAGATTGCAAACAGAAAGGACACAAAAAAAAAATAACAAAGGGTATTGAAGTGGAAAAACATGTGGCTAAAATCTAAAAACGTTGATAAAGTGTTACGGTTGTTCCACAGTGCTTTCAAATCATGCCATTCACCCAAAACTATGAAAGTGGAGTATTCATTTATGAATATACAGAAAATTCCGGTGGTTCACCGTGTCACCAACAGATCAAGACTAAATCAAATTCAACTCATCTAGCCATAGATAGGGGAAAAAATGTGATTAAAAGCATCAAAAAACAAAATGCAACAATTCTTCAAGAGTATGGCCACCTACCATTTTGGAAATGCATAAAATATGTGGTCAGCATGGACTGTGTAAAAGGACCAGCTGCCCTAGTCAATACTGAAATATCTACTGAAGTATGGCTTTATTTTCACACACTTACTGTATATTTTTCTCTGTTCAATAAGGCCCTTCTAAAAATGCCTTCCACCTGTAAATCTTATTCAGTAGCTCTCATACTATATTGCACTTCGTGAACGTAAGTGTCTCTGATACTGACAGTCCATGAGAGCCACAGCCATGCACTGTGGTTAAGACGAGTTCATGCGAGGGTGCTCTGCTTTCACACAGGCCTGTAGCAAGAGTCCGGCTGCCACATGCGCAGGTCCACCAGAATCTGGTTGAGCTTCTGCATCCACAAGTTTCTCTCATCCTTGGTGTCGGCACTCAGCCAGTTCCTACACAGGTACATAATGACTTCTATTAAGTGTTTCAACATTGGACTTAATAGACCAAAATCAAATTCTCCCTTTTCTGTGAAGAATGCATTTGTATAGTTCTGTGAAAGATTTAAAAGCATTGAAATGGCTTAAAAAGTAGGGTCATGACTTCCTAGTACTTCTTAATCTAACTGACCCTTTGATGAGCCCATCCCCAGAACTCCTTAATTGATTAAAAAAAACAGGAACAAATATTTTCTGTTAATAATAATGGTTGTGAGCTTTTACATGCCTTTCTAGCAACATAACAACAGGGATCATCAACTCTTGCCCTACGAGGGCCAGAGGCTACTGGTTTTCTCTTGTACCTCATCGTAAATTGGACCCACCTGTTGTCTCAGGTCTAAATAAGTCCCTAATTAGAGGGTTGCAATGAAAAATGGAGTGGAACTGGCTTTGAGGGCCAGAGTTGATGACCCCTGTACAGACATTGGCCATGCATGAAGTTAATCACAGATCACCATCTCCTTTATCAGAATACCTGTGGTGCAGCTTGTGGCAACATCATTTCACTAAGCTAAATTTTAAATATCACCCAGCTCCTGCAAAATCTAATTAAGCTACTAACTTAGCCATCTATGTACCAATACTCCCTTACACAAAGAAAATATCAATCTTTAAATTACTTTTGCTTCACAAGGTAATTGCCAACAAAACAACACACGGTGCAACTGTGAGCATTAACTTACTTGGTGACACACATGGTGTTTTTACACTGGCTGACCAGCGTCTCTCTGTCACCCTCTCTCTGTGGTCTAACAGTGATCAGTTCAAAGGTGTTTGGCCGAGCACAGAACTCCCTGTTGGCTGGCTCTACCTTACGACTGGTGCAGTTGGCCAGGTTGATCCGGCCCATTGGATTCTGGAAAGAGGCGGCGCAGTTCAATTAGATGATTGATGAACAGAAAGCCAAAGGGGACCTGAATAAGTCTAACAGTCACAACCATTTGCCTTCCTCTTACCTTGCGTTTCTCATCATCGGGATAGGTCCAGTAGGAAATGCAGTACCCTGACAGGACACACCACCTCCTGTGCCATGCTCCAAACCCACTCACGTCTTCAAACATTGTCTGAAAAACAGTTTGTGATCATCCAGGTCAAACATTTTTTGCCAGAGGTTATTGATTAGGATACTGAATCTCCTTGTCTAACACCTTACCTGAGACATTAAGGCCTAGGCTTTCTATCCATTTTATTAAAGTCATATAGCAGCCACTCTTAACCAGAGCAACTTGTACTCACCAAGAATCCCTTCTCCTCCACCAAGGAGCCCACCTCACACTGCATCTTCAGGTAGATGTGGCCCTCCAGGGGGCAAAGGAAGGGCACCTACAGATTACACAGGACATGTAATACTGGCTTCAACTAAAAGACTACTTACACCTCCATCTAGTGATTAAATCCAGTGTTTCCCCTAAATTAATTTAGCAAAAGTGGACAGCAACTGCAAATTGTAATTGAACTATACCCTATAAAATAAAGACTTCACAACCATCAAAATAAATCTAGACTCTTCCAAAAATTCCTAAAAAGACATGGCGTTAATATTTTTGGTATAATGTTCGATTCATTCAGATAGCATAATAACAGTACATGGCAAAATGTGGAAATGCAGATAGATTACTTTAAAAAAAATCCTCTACCCAATGACAAAAAAACATTGAGTGCAGGAAACTATTTTTAATTTAATTTAATCTGTGGCAGGCCTAAAAATAAAACACTGCTGAAAGAATTAAGGGAAACACTGCTTACATCAATTAATAGGGAGGTCAGGTGAGAAGACAGATTGGGTTAGCCAAGCATCAGACTGAAATGCATTTTATCTAGTAAGAGTAAATTGTGTGGATGTGGAATTAATGAATACGGCATTAAATTTAAAATTAAAACATCCTACACAACTTGCTTTGCGTACTGCAATACCAACAAACTTGTGGACAGAAATTTGACTTAGTGCCACAACAGAACCAAACTGTTTTTGTCCCATAACACCACCATATACGCAAACTCCCCAATTCAAGTGGTCATGGATCAAGTAGCAACCTTGCTGTGAAACATGTCTCTCAGAAGCTCTCTCTCACTGCCTTCATATTTGATCTAAAGGAAAAAAATGAGGAGCTGTGTGAGTAAACGAGGCTGAGTGGCTGGCAGGCAGGACACAGGCAGTGCAGGGTGGGAGAACGAAGTGTGTGCGTTAGATAAAGAGGCACCATATCATTGCTCTAGCCTCTCTCAGCGAACTGTCATTTCTATACTCTACCCCCACCTTTTTGTATCTGGTCTATTAGCTAGTTATGTAGAGAAAATGTAATGGTCAGCCAAAGTGGAAAAAGAAAATTCTGAATAAAGAGGAAGTTGACGTACAACACCTGTAAAAATAAAGTTTGTAAAAATTATTTAAGGTTTTCAATTTTACCTTCTCCAATGGGAACTTATTTTTCCCAATGGAGGCTAAAGTTAGCTTGTGAGACCCAACCAGAACAAAGTTACTGGTCCGGACAGCGTTAGGGCCTCCAGGACTGGCCAAAACTAGAGAAAAAAAAGTTGGTTAAATGTTTTAAACAAACCAAGCACATACCATCATAGCAAGGCAAGTATATACATATTTAAAAAAATATATTGCAACATATGTATGTCAATTAACTCAGCAACCTTTCAAAATCAAATTCTTCAACTGAAATTTTTTTTTACCTGGGGTCTGACTGCTCTTCTACAGAGGGAAACAGAGAGACGTTGGAGAAGGAAGACGTATTAATTTCAAGATATCACATTACGAAGTAACTTTACAGACTCACTGGATAGTTATTAGGTGTACCATCTAGTACTTCATCAGATGCTCTATTCCTTTTATTCTTGCATGCATAAATTCCACAAGGTGTTAGAAACATTCCAGTGATGTTGGTCCATGTGGAAAGGCATCAGGCATTGGCTGCAGATAACTGCTGCAAAACTGACCGCCTCAATTTCTGTCTGCCTTATAAAGCAACAGCTACATAACTCATTGTCTATATGGGATAAACATTTGTAAAGAGGGTTTTGGTGGACCTAATAAACAGTCAGCAAACATACACAGTATATTATGGGAATGCATTCACAAGTGAAAATCCACCCATTTCTCCTGTGATTATCAATCTTTCCAAGCCCCTCAAACAGAATAGTATTCAGAGTTAGCCATCATTTTATTTGTTTAGTGCACTTACTGATACACAGCAACTCAGCGATTGGTTACATGTAATAGCAACAGTACTTTACAATGTATTGTAGTTACAGGAAGGAGATGGGAATAATGACCCAACTCAAGGTCAGGACACCAATTTAATATCCCTTTTGAAATACAATTCTGCATGACCAGGAGAAAGTACAGTTGTAAGTAGGTTATGAAGGAAAGCTTACAGTGATGGCAAGGAACCTCTTGGGAGTGATAGCCTGGAAAAAGAAAGGGTGACTTTGTTTCAGAAGAAGTTACACCAGGACAAAGACAAGTGAATGACTGAAATTGAAAACACTGAGCCATCCCAGTACCCATCCACTGTGAGCAGTGAACGCAACCTTCCATCCTACAAAGTCACTCTCCACCATAGGGCTGGAAGATACCCCACACAAATCTGTTTATTCACTTTCTTTAAATCCACAATTTGGATTTGTTCTCTAAATAAGCTCATTTTAAACAGAAAAGTAAAAAAGACTGTAGATGAACTAATAATGACCAACTTCTTCCAGCAAGCCTTATCAAGACCATCTCAAAAGCAATCTGTCAAGAACAAGCATGTGCTAGTGAGTAGCAAGCTTATCTTTACATACAATAGGAATGTTAGGGTTAATAAAATAGCAAAGTCTAGATTCATTTCATTTCCCAAAAATGGCGGATTTCAATAAGCACTATTGTAATGGTTATGTATCAACCCTTACAGGGTTGTGCTGACAGTACAAAGACGAGTGCTCCTATTGTTTTGATAACGTGGGTGTGTGTGTGGGATGTTTCCTGACATCGGAGACTCACAACAGGTAAACGTCTATGAATAACAACCTGAATATAGTAAGATGTGGTCTAGTTATCTTAAGTTGTATTCCTACATAGGTTTTAGTCTTGAACACTAAACTATTACCACCCTACACACCCAAACCTACTCCACCAGGTGTTGGAAAGACATGGAGCCTGAAGATCTGATATGTGGGAAAGGAAGCAGTAAATATAGATAGTAACATACAGTACACCCGCACCAAAACGAGTGGGGTTTAAAATACGGCCATACCGACATGCACAACTTTTGGGCCTCATGAACATGCTTCCAGAGCATCTGAACACACACACGCACACACCTTAGAGACAATTTTGTTGGAGCACAGCTCTAAAAGCAACACCCTAAATGCACAGCCAGCCCTCCCATATAGTCCCAGAAACTGAATGGTACAGTTTGTTATGCAATGTTTGGGGTAAACCAACTACCTTTGACTTGCTGAGCTGCTTCTTCTTCTTGTCAGGGCACAACTCACGCTTCTGCACCTAAAGAAATAACAGGGTAAGAGCAGTATCACAAGTACAGAATGCCTCCTATAACAACCATGACATCTGCAAAAAATAAATAAATACAATTTTGAAAAAGCACTATGTACTCACTAGGCAGTAAACTTCAATATCAATGGCAAAGTCATTGGAGACATCAGGCCTAAAATCAAAGAGAGAGACGGCATTAGAAGGTCTGACAGATACAGAATCACATGCATGAACGTGGCTGTACTCCATATACCGTCCAACTCACAGGGTGAACTTGGTAGCGAAGGTGATGGCATCCCCACTGATAGAGTTACGTGTGCTGACTAGGGGAGTTGCGACAGTGTTCTCAGCACCAGCACGGATCATGACGAAGATATAATGACAGGATGATTCTGGAATATACCAAGATTTAGTGGAAACCACGTATCTACCAGAGATGCACTAGGTCACAAGTTTCGAGAAAGACCATCATGTCACATCTATCGGTTATTTACCTGGCTTGTTAGCAGTAGAGCAGACAAAGTCAGCCTTGAGGGGCAACTGGAGTTCAAGAATAGAGATGGACCCTTTGGAGGCTGAGACACCCATGTCCCCAACCTGCTGCCCGCTGGGACCCTCTCCTTTCAGTCGCTCCAGCTCGACCTTCAGAGCCCCTCGCTTCTCCGCTGGAGGGAGACAAGAAAGATGAGTGAGTCTGACAAAGGGCCTGCCAGCAAACTGACTAACACTGTCCTGCTGGGTAAGACTCATGGGCAATTTGAATTGGCCAGCGTCACCTAAAGGGGGTAGTATTCCACAGGGAAATAATTTAACCACCGGGATGCCAACAGAGCACACTACTATTGATACATTTTATAACTTGATTGCCAGGCAAGCTACAACCAAGATCACAAGGCAGTCTGAGCAGGCTTGGCAGGTCTTTAAAACGAAAGCCTTCAAGGTATCACTCTCTGGCTTTTATGCTTGAAGCTTCAGAGCTGAGAAAGCAGGTTGTCTCAAGCCAACGGTTACAAACATTGAGTAGAAGTATATACATCACTAGGTTTATTTTATTTTCATTGCCACTCTAGTATCGTAATTCTTCTCTATTTTGATACTTTGGTAAAATGATTATTATTTATGATTTTGTAAGAGGGGAAGTGGGTATGCAGTGAATTGGAATTGTCTGTCTGCACCAATGGTTTCAGTGGTGTAAACTGAACTCACTGGCTATCAGTAGCAGTCTCTCAGCCTCTGCCTCCACATGAGAACCTTTCCCATGCTCCTCATCAGTGCAGCAGTTCAGGGCCTGGCTGGCCTGGCTAATCACTGTCTGCTGCAGGTTCATTTCATTGGTCAGAACCTGCAAGGAAGCAGAAAGACAATGGGTACAATGGCATCTCAGTGGTCATTATAATTCATATAGAATGACGGTGAACAAAGAAAACAATACGCCCCAATTAATTACAGTGGATGCGCTGAATAGAGGTTATAGCAGGGATCTCGAACCGGGTAATAGTGATCTTCGGGTAGTTAACAGTCCATTTATGAGCAGTTAGCCTATCCTGAAAGTACAAACAGGCTGTGTTCCAGCACAAATCTGACACCCAGCTACTATCTTATCAATGTAACATTGGCATTATCCCATCCCGGTTTCAAAATAATTTCCAGCTTGTTCCAGCATTTTGCCAGTCTGTGTGGCACACCAATTTGCTCCATAGCTTATAACTGGATCTAGACAATAGACAGAAATACTTTCCCCAAAACCTTCTTTAAACTGTGGACCTACATGGCAGAAGTTTCATGAAAAAGTACATAATTCGTACAAAATCCAAGTCATCTGAAGATGTTTTCTGATGTGATTTTATCATTAACATGGATTTATGAACAATTTCCCACTATGCAAAAAATACAAAATAAAAAAAATAAAACCAGATTTTTACAAAATGTTAAAAGACATTCTATAAAAACTAAAAATGCATATGGCCCTGTTACCATTGTTTATGAATAGCTTGAGATAGGTTTAATTTTTCTAAGGTTAGAGACACCTGCTAAGACCAGCCCTAAGCCTAAGACTGGATCACATCTGAAGTGGTTCCTGTTCTGGCAGTGTTACTGAGTCTGAACTCATCTTCCTCTGACCTTCATCTTTTGTCTAATGCTGGCGTGTCCTTGGTTCCTGGCTTCCTCTGCTGCTCTACGAGACACGTCCTCTTTCCTCACAATGACCTGCTTGACATGGGGACGCTCCGTACTATCCTTGACCCTGGTCGACCTGTAGGCATCAATACTAGAAGGGGAAAAATAGAGAAACTGGTTAGGGGGATTTTGGAACTGTGTGAAACAAAGATACAGCCGTTGTTGGACTAAACCTCAGACAGTCACAAAAGAGTATCCTATGTTGAAAACATTGCTTAAATGGTCAGGGTGGGGTTACCTGTACGGCAGGTTTTGATCATGGTGTTCGTCTCCTTCCCTGGGTATTTGAGCCCTCTGGAACTTATTAGGTCGGGTCACACTTTCAGGAGTCTGGCTCTTAGCGTTAAATGAACTGGCCGGAGTTGACGTCTGGGTGGCATAGTGACATGAATGGAGAAGTCAGTTTGGTTGTAAGCAATTTCAGTGTGTGTGTGTGTGTGTGTGTGTGTGTGTGTGTGTGTGTGTGTGTCATATAAAATATATCTATACACTCAAAATTATACCTATTTAACATTATACCCACACACTATACCCCCATTTAACATTTTTATCATGGTTCAAATGTTTAATGGTTCTGACATTGGATTCTAAGCCTCAAAGATTCAGTCTCCATATCGTTTCCCTCTTTTTGAGGTAACTCTCACCATCATCTTCCTCACTGGACTCTTGATCACCTCAGCCACGGTCGCAGCAAAGGGGGCCAGGATGGACATAGAGGAGATGTTCAGTTTATCTTCTTCCTCATCTCCCTCACCCTCCTCATCACTCTGCTCCTCGCTCTTATCGTGAACCCCGGCGAAGATGTCGTTGATCATATCCGAGTTAACGGACTGATCCACATTCATCTCTATCTCACGACTCTCTTCTTTGTCTGCAATAAGGGAGAATATAAATATAGAACCGTCATGAATGCACACCATGGACTGCTGGAAACACGTTGTTGACATAACCTGGGGCCCTGGTCCAATTCATGCTTCTAGCATTATAGTGATTAGTGTCAGAAAGTCTAGTTAAGTTTAAACAGTACCTGGCGACTCCTCCTGGTTCTCTTCCTTAAAAGCCTTCTTCACAGAGAACTCCACTCTCTTCACAGGGCTGGTGGTTGGGGTGCTGGTAACAGCAGACAATGTAAGTTTATTGGGTGAAGTGCTGAGGATGTCCAGGGCAGTTGGCTCGTCATCGGGTTGGGACCCAGCGGCCGGTCTTTCCTCAGGCTTCTGATTCAGATCCTGAGAGAAATCATTACAGGTTCAGTTTTTACACTTTCATCACTTTCTCATAACTGCCTTGCTGCCATCCATCATGCACATACGTAGTTTGGGTACAGGTTTGACTGACGTATAAATATGCTTCAACAACCTTGACATTAGTCCGTGTCTGGGTATCTGCCTCTTCATCTTTCTGCGTTTTGTTCCCTTTATTGAAGCGGTTGCGAATCTGAGCCAGTTCGGACTCACGCTCCTGTTATTAACCACAGCAAAAAGAGGATTATCATCCCAACTTCAACAGTCTGGTCACTAAAGACAACACTTATTTTATAAAGAGCTATTCATTACATACACACAAACAATCCTCAGAACGCTGTCCAAAGGCAACACTGACAACATAGGGGGCAGTATAAAATAACTAATGTCAGTGCATTACACCGGACGTACCAGCTTCTGTTTCAGTGTTAGGTCGGCAGTGGCAGTGTTGGCAGCCGGAGCAGCTTTCAGCCTCTCCTGCACAAGCTTGGTGTTAGGGGTCACCGACTGGCTCACCACAGGCGTACGGCCAGCCAGTCCTTCCCCGGACGGGTTCACTACAGCCAGGGAACGAGCGGCAGCTCCCTGGCCTGTAGCAGGGGAGCTCAAGCCAGAACGCTGCTGGCACCTTTCCCCAAAACGCTCCATGAACGACTTGACTCCTGTTGAGACAGATTGGAAGTCTGTAACTCTCGGTGGACAATGACAGCGGACTGGCCCAGGTTTGAAATACATAGCAATAGACAAATCAACAGGGAAATACAAAGCTATGCGGAGTACCAGTTGTCACTCACCTGGAGTTCCAGTTGCCCCAGCAGTGGCTCTCTGCTGCAGGGGTGTGGCCGGGGTGGTCGTCTTGGTCAACCTCTCCCTTGTCTGCAACACAGACAGTCCAGGGCTAGAGGGCTTTGGGGGGAGCTCTGTCTTCTTAGGGCTGGCTGTGACCTCCAGACCTCTAGGCGGTGTCTGGATCTTCAGGGGGCTCTGACAAACTGGTGAGGCTAGAGAGTGGGTCACTTTCTGGGGGCTAGAGGGGAACATGATCCCCTGGTAACCCTTCTGAGGACTGGCCACAGCTGACGGCAGTCTTCCACCAGCCTGCAGAGCAGGTCTGGCTTCAGATACCTCGGTCTTCTGGGGGCTAGGGGGAACCACTTTATTGGACTTTAGTGGTGAGTGGACAGACTGCGGCTGAAATGCAATGAGGGCATAAAACAATATTGAGAAAAAGACTCCCCTCATAAATGAGGCAGAAAAACTAAAAACTGATTTTCAGAAAATAAATCTGTTGTTTTAGAAGAGCTGAAACATTAAATCAGTTGAAATAATTTTAAGGGCCAATTTGAAAAAATTGCCTAATTTCAGCGCTTGTATTTGTAAGCTACAATTATGTTCCTTAACACACTCTCTGGTAAAGGAACAAATTATAATTCAGAGAATTAAGTCCTGTTTACTTATTTAATGCAAAAAATCTCCTAGAGGTTTTCCTAAATATAAATCACATAACAGTAATACATGAGTAACCAAGCCATTGCATGCCTCACCTGATTGGAACCAAGAACTGACTTGCAGTTTGATGCTTGACTGAGTTGTGTCCGGTCCACTGCAGAAGAGCTGGGCTTGGCGGTAGCACCAGCATCTCTCTTCCAAGCCGGGGCAGTAGTAGTAGCGCTGCCCGGCTTCCCTTGTGCCTGGTTTTGGCCTCTGTTGCCACAAGGGGCTGCGTGGCTGAGGTCATCCTCCCAGGACCCAATGGTGGCAGCAAGGTTGGCCAGCCGGCCCCTTCTACCTAACGGGGCCTCTGAGGACACAGATGGAACAGGAGTGGGGACCGGGGCCTCAGCCTGCCTCTGGGTCTTCACCGGGGACAAAGTCACAGGTACGTCTGGAACCTCATTGGAGGTACCTCGAAGAAAAAACATTCAAATCTCAGTCACAAATGAAACATGTAATACCGTAATTACTAACTGTAGTCTCAAACAGAGTAGAAGTTGTGTAAATGTTGTTTAAGGATGTGCTACATGTAGAAATTAAATCCGCTAGTTAACAGACCATGTCCTTACCCTGAAAATCCCAGTACTGCCTTTGTTCAGCCAGTCGGGCCAGACGAGACTTTATGGCAGCAGGGGTGGAAGCCTCTGTCTGGCCCTCTCTGTTCCTCTGTAGAACTGGGCTAGCAGGCACCACCTCCACAGCCCTAGTGCCCTTTGGCCCTGGAGCTACCTTTTCTGTATCTGAGACAGAGCATGCTACGGGCCTGGCCTGCTCAGGGACAAGCTGTGCCGCCATCATGGGCTTTGGTTCAGGAAGGGTAGCTATGGCAGGGGGGAGCGCCACCCTCTCTGGGCCCGCTGGGGGCTTCCTGTCAGTCTGGGGGTCTGTAAGGGTAGGGGTCAGAATGCGAGGAGGCATCGCAGGCTCCCTGTT
Organism: Esox masquinongy; assembly: GCA_016801175.1. Lineage (NCBI taxonomy): Eukaryota > Metazoa > Chordata > Actinopteri > Esociformes > Esocidae > Esox > Esox masquinongy. The sequence continues at coordinate 24,991 of JACXGI010005967.1, read as the reverse complement.
CTCCTCCCCAACAACGGGGGGCTGGCCAAGTTCACCTGAACGACTTCGCTTGGAGGGAGAGGGCTTGGTAGATGGGTGGGGGGCTGGAGTGATAGACAGCATGAGTTGAAATTTAAAATGTTATACATTTCAATACCATAAAGCTTACAGAGACACATATGCAGCTCTGAAATGTTATAGTTTCTAGCTATATCCATCGAAAGTTTTAACCAGCAGTCCATTGCAAACATTTGATTTCAACCGATAATTTACAATTAGCCGTTTTGGAGGTCAAACTTCCTCTATGGAAAAGTGATGCAAGTGAAGGGCAGGAAGTTCAACCACTTCCTGAATTCTATTGGACCTCTCTGAGGGTTATATTTAAAACATTACAGTCAATATATTATTCTGCAGTGGACACAAGAGGGAGCACTGGGTTTGCAAACGTTTAGTCATTTAAATACCTCACCTTTGTCACTGACAGGGTCTGTGGACAGGCTGTTGCAGGTCTCAGCCAGAGGCTCCCTGGCTCTCTTGACCATGGGCCTGTTAGCAGCAGTGGGCCTTTCTGCCATCTTCTTCTGCAGGTTCTCCCTGCGAGCGCGGGTCCTCTCCAGGAGTTTCTGAACACGCAAAAAAAAAACAATAACAATGACAACATACATATATACATACATACATACATACACACATATATATACACATATATATATACACATACATACATATACACATAAATACATACATACATATACACATATATATATATATATATATATATATATATATATATTTAATTCTATGTAGCTCAATCTAATAAATAGAACCAGTCCACAATACCAAACATAGAATACTAACTTAACACAAAGGTGACATACTGAGACATTCCACACCAAAGCACTAGTCCTGTTGCTTGATTGTTTTCCTTTTCCTATATTGCAACCATACTAAAGCACTGCATGGCAGGTAATAAAAGAGAAATTGTGAAAACATTTCTGTCCATACCAGTGTCAACTGAAACTATGGAGTGTGGGGATTTACAAGGCTGCAGTTGTCTCAAGCCTCCTCCTTTATGTACACTAAACCCTAGCTGGCATCCCAGCCCAAAGAAAAATAGTCATGACACACAAGTCATAATTTATAGCCATGCACCAGAGCCCTGCTACACCGCAAGACTCAACACATTCCTATTCGACTGACTTTCCCTCCCAGTCAGACTGTGTGGAAAACTTGTTAAAGTGGGTGTCATTCCTTAGGAATGCGCAACTTCTGGTGTCGTGGCAACAGGATTTGAAATCTCCCGGGTATTTCCATTAGTTATAATAGACAATTGATGGACTGCTCCAGGACCAGAGCTTTCATGAAATAGTCACTTCAGAATGAGAGTATTTTGAATTAAATTAAATAATCTTTACACATGGAACTATTGGTAAATTTGATAAGGTTTAGAGTACATGGGTAAATGGAAATTGACATTTAGTAGCTGTTTGGAAATGAAGAGTAAAAAAGTGTATACAACCTTGAGTCGTAGCATTTATATTTAAACTTAAACTACATCACACTGTAGTTCAGTAATGCAGTCAAAGGTTGGAACTATTCCAAACTCCAACTGGTCCTATGAAGACTAGAAGCCATTCATTCCCAATTAAGGGAATTATAAAATTCTCAGATTCCTCTCCCTGCTCTTACGTTGGAAGGGGAGTGGCTACTGTAGGGTTGTTGACAAGATGACAGTCATCTATGTAAGTTTACAGTATTGTAATTATGAAGAGGAAATTACAATTAGTATGAAATATTCGGAGTTATTGCGTGGAAAGTGAGAATAGACCTGAATCCAATGCAGTTTGATGTGGGTAGTTAGAAAACGTTAGCCAGTCAGTCGAAAATAAGTATTACGCCAGCTACCTAAAGTTTCGAACCAGTTACATTGGAATTAAGAGGAAGTAGGCTGACAAAATATGAATACTTATTTGAACAAAACGTGAGAGTTACTTTACGTACTGACTGTACTACTTGTTTGCTAAACAGCGTGATTACATAGCTACTCATTTGTTAGTAGGTTATCAGCGCTACATATGGGGTTAATGAGTCACCGAGTATGTTTTATCGTTTAAAAAAGGTTATTTTCACGCAATGAAAACGGCTTGTGCCAGGTAAATAACTTATTAGCTACATTCACGTTAGCCAGATAAAGTACAGCTAGTACTATACAGAGTAGCTAAGTAGTTAGCTAGCTAACTGTGTAGCTAAGTATCTACCAAGTTAAAATGTGTACTCACCTCGGTAAACGGATCCATTCCTATACGTTTCTATTTCAAATATATAACTTCAGAAGTAATCGTCGTTTATTAATCCTAATTTGCCAATGCTGGCAGCTAGTTAGTTAGCAGTCGTATCGCCACTCTGGACCCCTCCGTTTCTCTAGTCTTTGACAACATCTGTTCAAAATTTGAATTTCAGCGCTGCATTCAATGCGCAGACTCCGACGGTTGGAGTCACGAGACATCCAATGATAAACACAATGGGCGTTTACAGACGCAGTCTAGCCAATCAAATTAACGTTTCACTCATAAAACACACACACACACACACACACACACACACACACACACACACACACACACACACACACACACACACACACACACACACACA
>JACXGI010005967.1:0-22257 GCA_016801175.1 Esox masquinongy | reverse complement strand
GATAATAAGCCCCTGGATGTTAAAGTGGCGCTGTCGAGCCAACGGGTCCCGAAAATTGTGTAGGCCTACTATGTCATTGAAATGTATAAAATATGGATTATACTATACATAGATTGTGCACACATAAACAACATATTACAATACTAACAAACAAAAGCCTATTGACAATACATGTACTCACAATGTAATCGTAGACAAATGCATCTGCTGAACTTGAGGGGCCTTTGTAAACAAATCTAGTGATTTGTGAGTAAAAACCTTGCCTGGGAGTGGCATTTCCACAACATCAAAAAAATTCTCTTTTGCTGAGCAGTGAACCCTATGGACATCCTCATCACGGCCAATGTGACTAAAGTCACCTGTAAACCATGGCTTGATGGCCTTGTCGAGTCTGTTTCCACTACTTCATGTTTGATATAAGCTTTACAGTTTTTATTTGAATATATGTTTTACGTTTATTTCTACATTACCCCATTGTTTTTATCAAACATCTCACTCAACCAGGAAATGTTCTCTAACAAGCACTGGAGGGGAACACTGGCCAACCAGCAGGGTTGCCTGATTGAATTGACTGTAAATAGCACAATCACCCGCGGTGACAACCAAAAAACTGCGCGAACGCTGTTTTTCTAATTCCTACCTGTAATCGACCCGCCCAAGCCCATTTTTGCCCGCACGCTGTAATTAAAAATAACACTGCCAACCAGGATTGGGCTTGCAGGCGCCCAACCGATCAGTGAGGTTTGTTCATCACTAGACTAAATATATATATATCACAAAAATATTTCTAAACTGCAAATATGGTAAACAATGTCATCTCTTATTTTGACTTGAAAGAAAATGAGAAAGTAAATCCAGAAACACAGTCGTTTTTGTATGACGTTTGCACCGGTACCAAGGAAACAGACCCCCAACCCGCCTGTGTCATTTTCGTTCAGTCTGCTGGGTATACAGCACCAGTCGAGCTAGAGATACTGGCTGCTGCAGCACGGAGTGAGTGATGTCGGAGTGTTCAAAATAGACGGACAAGATGCCTTCAACAGGGATTTTGTTGTTTTGAAGACATCCTCAGCTAGCTGGTAAGCTGTTGTGGTTGTTAGCTTACCATCTAGCTACCAAGTCTTCTTCAGTTTGATTATTATTGATATGTTTAGCCAGAGTGAAGTAGATAGTTAGGGTTAGCTACAGTGGTACAATGAACTGTTGTTGACAAGCTAAAGCTAGGTAACGTAGTTAGTATAATAACGCTAGTAACCTAACTGTTCCCTCTGTGCTTGAAAGACGTACTGTACTAGTTGTCAAGAAGTTGATCAAGATTCAGAAGATGCTCGAGTCAATTAAAGTCACTGGTATGTATGCACTTTGTGTAAGAATTATGTCTTGCTAGTCAGGTAGGTTTAAGCTAACGTTACAGTAAAGGGTTTTAGGCATGTTCCCTTGTTTTCTGCTTCTAACTACATGGTTCCTAAACTGTATTTTGATATCCTGTTTAGTTAAAGACAGTTGGTTGTCACATTAGCATTGCCCCTGCAATGAAGAACTGTGAATTATGAAAATGTGTCTATGCATGTAATGTAATGTAACTACAAGCGCTTTCATATTACAGCAGTATCTTGTTCTGCATATTGCCTCCGCGCTACCTTTTTAATAATGTTTTTCTTCTTCACTGTGCTATATGTATCCAAAAATAAGCAAATATCATGGATTCATGTGGAAGTCGTGTTTTTTTTCAAAAGCTTTGGAGCGTTTAATAACGTGTAGATAAATTTTTATTTTGCATTGAAGCCAGAGGTAAGTAATAACTCAATGTGACAACCAATTTTCTTTATAATTAAAATATTGAAACAAAATAGTTTGTAATGGGAGTTGAGTACAATTACTGAATGAGTGAACATATGGTGACATAAAAATGTCCCCTATATCTTGAACCTAATAAAAAAAGCCAGAAACATGCGAGTTGTGCTACAGATGTGCTGTGTTTTCCACTCTGTGAAAAGGGCTGTTGTTTTGATCCTGATTTTTTTGGACAATAAAGCTGCCATAGTTGTTTTTATAAAAATGGTCTAACAGTATGTTATAACTAGTAGGTTCCGTAACTATTGCATTATTTAGGAGTACTAGCTACATCATAAAAATCTAAATTAAGCTATTTTCCAGTGCATCAAGATCAAATAAGTGCAGCTAACATTCTGTGGAGTGCCTGCTGCAGTAATTAATAAACTTATTTAGCATGGTAATGTTATGTGGAATGTTTTGTTTTGATGTCTGTTGTTGCCATGTGATCTGCTGAAGCCAAGTGATTGTGTTAGTACAGTGGTTGTATAGCTTCCACATCAGCGCTCCTGTCTGAACCATGTGGTTATCCACAGTGCGATGATGACGTCCCTGGTCATCTAGACAACTCACTGGAGCTCAGGATGCGAGGCTTTGCACCGGCGCTGCCATTCTGTCCGACTGAAGACGGAATGGGAAGCGTTTTGTGCTTTGCGCATAGAGAAATCAGTTAAGCATAGTTAATAGTTATGAACCTAATTACTGTGACGTTAGAGCTGCAGAGCTCTAACATCACAGTTAGAGCTCTGTCAGTTTGATGTATATCAGTTTGATGTATATCTACTTCAGTTGAAATAGAGTCACTTTATTGCCTGGGGCTGAGTGACTCAGTGGTGCACTACAACCCCAAACTACTGATGTCCCACTCTGTAGGGGGATATACCTCCCTTGGTGTTTTTATACATCAGATGCACCCATGAGAGAAATGACAGAACGTTAGCATTAGACCTAAACTGGCTACAGACTAGAAGCTCCTCTGTGTCTTGTTCTGTAAGAGGATTAGTGTATCTAGATACGGTTCGTCTTAGAAGACAGCGAGTGAGCGACAGATTCTAAAATAAGTTAGCTGCTGTGTCAGCATTACTGACTTAGCTCTGGGTCGTCATCACTTGTTGTTTCAGAAAGGCTCCGCTGGCCGGAGATGGAGCAGTCTAGGAAGTACCTTCTGAGCTCGACGGTGCCGGTTGAGATGGGTCTCGCTAAGAGGTTCCTGAGCCCCACAGTGCGCGACAAGCGGCCTGTGAGCCCCACTCAGGTGTGCTTGGAGAAGCTGTCCTCCAGCGTCCTCAAGGATCTTTTTACCACAGGAACCAGCAGCTACAATGTGCTCCTTCAGGCTGAGGAGGAGGAGAGACTAAACCCAAATCACTCTCCATACCGCAGGCCCAAGAAGACTGGGAGATGTGCCTCTTCCATTACCAGGTCACACAACAATTACCGCTGTCCGTCTGTGACTCCTCGGTTAATGATTGGCCACGAAGGGACCGGAGACACCAGGCACTCCTCCCACCGTCATGCATTTTCCTCCGCCCCAGGCGGCTTCCCCAGTGGACCCAAGCCAGCCCATGGGATCACGGTCCTGGGCATAACCATGGGCCTGTCCCCCCGCCCTGACAGCCGGCCCCAGAAGGCATGCTTCTCCAGCTCTCTGCGAACCAAGCTGCCTGCGCTGCACAGGGGAGGAGTGATGCGGGAAGAAGAGAACGCCTCGGTCAAGAAACTCTGCATCCTCACGGCCATCAAGCCGTCCAACGTGGAGAAGGAGAAGGTTAAGTTCTTCAAGTCGGACTTCAGCTACAATCCCCAGTTTGAGTACAGCAACCCTGTCTCTCCGATAGTGCTGGCTCGCCACAACAATGCCTCCGACCGCTTCCTGACACAGGTGAGACCCGTGACAATCAGTCAATGGCACTTTTCGGGGCCATTTATCGGTGCAGTTGTTATGATAGTTAACTCTTCGGACAAAAGAAGACGGGTGATATGAAACTATTTCTAGATGAGGTAAGAGGTTGGCACAGCCAACACAGTAAGTACTTCCTGGGGTCAGAGCTGGTGACCTACCTTGTCCTAAACCCAGTCCCCAGTGCCTGAGGCTGCTGTTGAGCCGACTGATTTTAGCAAGAGGTGCAGTTTGTGCCAGGGGTCAACCTAGAGGCTCTGGCCGAACAATACATCTCTGCCAAACCTCTTATTCTCCTGGGACTGAGCTGAAGTAAATCTGTCCACTCAGTGAAAGACACAGAGCCAGGGCACCGACAAACCCGGTCAGACCAGCTAGGACGGATTAGTGTGTTAGAAATGGGAAGAGATGTCATTGCTTTGTCAAATATTGTTGGATTTTGTGCGTTGGATATATGCATTTGTGTGCTGACATCCACATTAGTAAGTATCAAATGATTATCACATACTAGCAATGACAAAGTGAATGACTAGTCCAGTGTGTTAGAATTACACCAACAAGAGGAAAAAATAAATACATATTTTCCAAGGGGTATGTGTACTTTTTTCACATGACTGTATACTTTAGTAGAACTTCTATTATCTAATCTGATCTAGTGGTTTAAGTGTGGATTGAACTACATAAATAGCATCCTACCTCCATTGTACCTGGAAAGCTACAGTCCTGAGTTTTTCTGCTCCAACCCCAGTAACAAATAACCAGATTCGCCAAATCGACCAAATAATTATTAGAATTCTATTGCCGTTTCAATGCTTTTTTTGACAGTTGGAAACATAAGGAGACATCTGGAGAGGACACAAATGTTAAGGGTAGAGGCAGGTATTGAACCCTAGTCTCTGGTAGGGAGCTGATGTGTACCACTGGACCATGGCTCTGCACTGGTAATAACAACCGGCTGTCTGCCCCACTTGATGTTAATTTCGGCAGCCAAGTGCAGTAATCCTTGATTGGGTTTGACCTTCAGGAGGAATCAGGCCTAATGTACAGTATATTATATACTGTGTAACAATGGTATATTTAACAGAAGTGACTTGATGTCCGGTCTCTACTTTATCTCTGACATGGCATGTGTGCTGGGGCGAGAGAGAGGATGATCTTTATAATGATCTGTAGAGAGTAGGGACTGTCTGTCCAGTATCCTGAATATAAAGAAAATGGACAGCACACTGTCCTGCCCTGGACTCAAAACAAAACAACTCCTGTTGATAATAAGGGAGCATAGCATAATATACAGTTAGGTCCGGAAATAATTGGACACTGACAGAAGTTGTTATTTTGGCTGTTTACAAATATATTTTCAAGTTACAGTTAAATAATGAATATGGGCTTAAAGTACAGTCTCTCCTCATTAATTTGAGGGTATTCACATCCAAATTAGAGGAAGGGTTTAGGAATTACAGCTCTTTAATATGTAGCCCCCTCTTTTTTAAGGGACCAAAAGTAATTGGACAATTGACTCAAAAGCTGTTTCATGGACAGGTGTGGGCTATTCCTTTGTTGTTTCTTCATCAGTTAAGCAGGTACAAGGTCTGGGGTAGATTCCGGTGTGGTGTTCGCATTTGGAAGCTGTTGCTGTGAACCCACAACATGCGGTCAAAGGAGCTTTCAATGCAAGTGAAACAAGCCATCCTTAGGCTGCAAAAAAAAAATTCCATCAGAGAGATAGCAGGAACGTTAGGAGTGGCCAAATCAAGTTTGGTACATTCTGAGGAGAAAAACACGCACTGGTGAGCTCTGCAACACAAAAAGACCTGGACGTCCACAGAAGACAACAGTGGTGGATGATCGTAGGATCCTTTCCATGGTAAAGAAAAACCCCTTCACAACATCCAGCCAAGTGAAGAACACACTCCAGGAGGTAGGCATATCTTTATCCAAGTCTATCATAAAGAGAAGACTTCACGAGAGCAAATACAGAGGGTTCACCGCAAGGTGCAAACCCATCATAAGCCTCAAGAATAGAAAGGCCAGATTAGATTTTACCAAAAAACATCTAAAAAAAAGGCAGCCCAGTTCTGGAACAACATTCTTTGGACAGATGAAACTAAGGTCAACCTGTACTAGAATGATGGGAAGAAAAAAGTATGCAGAAGGTTTGGAACGACTCATGATCCGAAGCATACCACATCATCTGTAAAACACGTTGGAGGCAGTGTGATGGCATGGGCACTGGGTCACAAGTGTTTGTTGATGTGACAAGTCAGAAGCAGCCGGATGAATTCTGAAGTGTATAGGGATGTATTGTCTGCTCAGACTCAGCCAAATTCAGCAAAGTTGATTAGACGGCGCTTCACTTTAAAGATGGACAATGACCCAAAACATACTGCGAAAGCAACCCTGGAGTTTAAGGCAAATAAGTGGAATATTCTGCAATGATCAATCACCTGATCTCAACCCTATTGAGCATGCATTTCACTTGCTCAAGACAAAACGTAAGGCAGAAAGACCCATGAACAAACAACAATGGTAGAGAGCTACAGTATAGGCCTGGCAAAGCATCACAAAGGAGGAAACCCAGCGTTAGGTGATGTCCGTGCGTTCCAGACTTCAAGCAGTCATTGCCTGCAAAGGATTCTCGACCAAGTATTAAAAATGAACATTTTATTTATGGTTGTGTTAATTTGTCCAATTACATTTGAGCCCCTGAAATAAGGGGACTGTGTATGAAAATGGTTGCAATTCGTAAACGTTTCATACAATATTTTTGTTTAACCCCTTGAATAAAAGCTGAAAGTCTGCACTTCAATTGCATCTCGGTTGTTTCATTTCAAATCCATTGTGGTGGCGTACAGAGCCAAAATTATGAAAAGTGTCCAAATATTTCGGGACCTAATTGTAACTCTTTACCATACAATATATCCCCGCAATCAAATCACTAAAGAACATTGTTTTGTCATTTCCCCCCACATCATCTGAACCCAAGTTGTGCTCGATAATTATATTTGAGCATTGTTTTGTGTGTTAGCATTGTGTTGTGCTCTCTCTTGCCCTACAGGCGGTGCATATCATGGAGTTGGCCCTGCAGAAGTATGGGAACTACGAGAGGTTTGAACAGGTCACAGGGGGCCATCTGCTCACCAAGCGCCGGATCTGGTACCTGGTCAAGAAGTACATGGAGAAGGAGGGCTGTTTGGGGGAGGTGAGATTGCTCTGGACTGTCTGGAGTAATCTGACTGTAGATTGGTCAAGGGCAACTTTCACCTGGAGAATGGTAGAAGTTACCCCTAACCACTGCTGCAGTGTCGGCTATGTTTTCATCCCTCAAATAATTATGTCAGAGAGCAGTGACAAGGTCAGAAAAAAAAACTTCCATGCAGCTAGAAGGCAGACATCCCCAAGATGATAAGACAGCTAGTGCAACGTTTTAGTTTCCCTAAGCACATCAGCTTGACGGCCCTGTCGGTTCTGACCGCAGGAGATAGACAGAAGTAAATACCAGACAGTCGGGGCCTAATTCCTCATGTCTCTTATACGTTTCCCAAAAGGTCAAAAACCCCTTTAGAATCACTAGAAATGTCATTCTGCACTTGCCTGCCTACCCAGACTCTTTTCTCCAGCCAAACGGTATGCCACACTTACAGATGTTAGCTTCTCCTCCTCCAGGAGTATGGAACTAAACACCTCCCTGAGGACTTCCAGGTCGCAAAGCTAACCGAACCATCAGGTTTTATCTGTTTGGTTCCAGAAACGAATGGGTTCTGTCTGATCGATTACAAAAATCAGTCGGTGGCATTTTTTGAAAATCTGTCATTATTTTGATACTATCCCCATATCCGCTAGTGTAGTGCCTGTAAGTTTTGACATTCCTTAACCAGACACCTCTTTGTGGTGTCTTTGCCAGATAGTGGCCCATATCAAGTAAGGCTCAACATCTCTCTGTTGTCAGATAGTGGTCCATGTTACAGACGACCTCCTCTCCAGAGCGTCCATGACGGTGGTGAACAGCCGGCCCACTCTGACCATCAATATTGCAACAGCCCGGGAGCACTGGCTGGAGGGAATGCTACGACACGAGATCGGTGGGAACTATTCTATTCCTCCATATGGGACGCTTAGTTTTGTCCCAGGGATTGTTTTAGCATTACAGCCACCCAGTGCATTATTTCAAGGGTAAAATAAGGCAGACCGTTCCTCCTGGATTTGAGATAATTGATCTGAAGGGCTAGGTGGAAAACCCATGGTCCTGGACCACTCAATACTGAACTTGGAGGTAATTAATCAACCCGCTAGTCTGCTCTGCCATACTCAGCAGCACTGTTTCCGTCCTCCATGATGAGGTCTTGGTCCATTCCTTAATGTGTTGGTACGACGCAGGCACATCACAGCCATTATGTCAGACACCACTGGCCTGATTTTTAGGCAATTTGTGTCTCACCATACAAATCCATTACACTAAAAGAACATAAGAATAATTATTATTACATTGGTTAGTCCAAGGGGGCCGCTTTAATCTACCACAGTTTGTAAGTCAACCAGATTGCTTGTTTGCAAGTTCCATCTTTCATGGGGATGTTTACTGTTGCCTTGTTTTTTCTAGGATGAGGTCAGCTTCACCCTAGATTGTCTAAGGATCCACCCCGTTGAAGCAGCGTAGCCACTGTGACCATTTCCTGTGTCTATACCTAGGCACACACTACTTCCGGGGCATAAACAACAGCCAGCAGCCGTGGAATAGCGGTTTGGGCAGGAGGAAGTACAACCTTCGACCCTTAAACCCTACGGAGGAGGGCCTGGCCAGTATCCACTCGGTCCTGTTCCGTAAAGACCCCACCCTGTGGCGGGCCGCCCTGCTCTACTATACCGTGTACCAGGCCGGCCGCATGTCCTTCTCCCAGCTGTTCCACAACCTGGGACGCTTCGTCCAGGACCCCAACACACGCTGGGACTACTGTGTACGAGCCAAGAGGGGACAGACCAACACCGCGCAGCCGGGTAACTTTCACTGATGCATGTTTCTTCACGAACAGACAGACAGACAGACAGACAGACACACACACACACACACACGCACATACTCAGATAAGGGCATTCACAAAAACTGCCACACACGTAGCTCTTAGTTTAGTTTTGTCTCCTGCTGATGTCCGTAATTTCATTGCGTGTTCTTACGTTGTGATTTATTGAATGTGGAGTTTGCTGTCTCAGTACATGCGGATGTCATCTCCGTGGGCTGTTTCTGTATTTCAGGTTGCTTCAGTAAAGATCAGGTGTACCTTGATGGAATCCTAAAGATTCTGAGACACAGAGACAAGATTGACTTCCAGCTGCTCATGGCCCTGGGGAAGGTGGGTAACAGGGACTCACACTAGACCCCTACACTTTCATTATCAGGGGACTACGTAACCTGGCAACACTCACTGTGTCTTTTTCTGTGCTCTGCATTCTGACGTTTTATGCATAAATATTGTTTTTCTGAGGCTTTGTACTATACAGTGGACAGGATACACTGAGGCAATATGTTTGATATTTCCACACTACCACAGAGTACTTCTGTCTCCTCCCTCCTCTCTCCTTTACCATGACCACAATGCTTATTTGCACATGTCAGGCTGAATAACTACACCTGTATGAGGTGAGAGCAGAGCGAACCTTGTTATTCAGCCTGAGATGAACAATGACTTCAGGCACAGAGAGGGAACACATGACTCACAGTGTGTTTTACACAGAGGGGCTTATGTTGTTAATGCTGTCTGTTCCAGAACAGGTCGGCAGGCTTTTCTGCCTTCCCTGGCTCCTGCCCTGCTCACATGACACATCTGATGCTACTAATGAGCTGCTCATCAGGGCATTGTGTTGTTGTTGCAAGTGTGTCTGAGTAGGGCTTAAACACCCTTGCTATATACATACTTTTTCTTATGTTATTACGTTTATGTTTGTTCTTAAATAGATTCAAATGATTTATTTAAATATTTCTTCAAAATCACTCCCCTCACAATTTTGCAATGTCCAATTCGTGATTAAGGCATGCCCCATCGTAACAATTCCCCAGTCAGATCGCTACGTCAGTCCGGTTAGCATGATTTCAGTCTTGATCTTTTTTTCCTCTTCATCTCAGGTGTCGTACGAGGATGTGGATCGGTTAAAAGGCCTGGCAGTGATGGAGCACGTGCGGATCCCCCACTTCCTGCAGGACACGTCGTGCTACGCTGAGCAGCTGGAGAAGATCTTGGAGGTCAATCAGCTGACTGACGAGGAGCTCAGGTTGCTCATCTGAGACACTAATGAGTAGAAGACGGCCTTTACACTCCTTTACTCCAACACAACTTTTATAGGTTAACCGCAACCAGACCAAGGTCCATTTGGGCTCGAAACATTGGTCTGTAAAACACTGGTATAAAGCTTGTTATAAGCTTGTTATAAAGGTATGTGTTGGTGTGAATAGTTGTATAGGTCTTACTTTAATATTGCAGTATTTTTATTACCCCAATACCCATGAGAAAATAATTCTCCACTGAGCATGCCCAGAAAGAGGTGAACCATGACCACTCCGACACAACACCCCTGTACCGAGCACCTGAGCTATAGAAATCTTGTTAAGGTCAGTGACTTTATCCAACACCTGACAACCGTTACTGTCATCCCTAACCGGTAAAAGGGCATGTGATGTCATAATGGCAATTTCCTGATTGCTAACTGGTTTTCCACCACGTGTCGTTAGCTGCGTGATGTCACATGACATACTGTGTTGTAAGTAGAGTTTCTCCCTCCGACTTATAAGCTCTCTCTTGCACCTCAAATCTAAGTGTACTTATGCTTTCCAACGACCAAAGGGTTCCTAATAATAGTCTCATGGAGATTCACCATACTAGTTTTATTTCTGTTGTTCTAGTTGATGTGCAGGGAATAACCCACGAAACAAAGAGGGTGAGTGGGTCAGGATGGGTCTGCAGTGAGCAATATACAGGAGAGAGAGATCTATGACTCCTATAAGCACAACATTGAGTCACTGTGTGCCGTGTCACAGTGGAAGTGACTGGGTGACGTGGCGGACAGCAGCATAATGCTGAGCTAATAGGATTGATTGAGGATCGTATGTATGTGTGGCCCATCCACGTCCTGCCAGTGGTTTCCTCGGTTCAGCAGCACCGTCAGTCCCCCACTGTCTTAAAAATGTGCACTTTTCGATCCAACTGTTAACCTTTGAACCGTTTTGGTTTCTGGTCGGTTTCCTTAGAGATAACCTTCTAAACGTACGCGGGTGCATTATCTATCCTGCATTTTAACACAAACCGATAGGCCTGGTGTTTTTTAAAGCCTCACTGTAACAGTATGGGCATTGTGTTTCTTTATTCGGTCAAGTATTGTTGATGTTCCTACTTTTGGTATGGCACTTTATGATGAGCCCTGGTGTTTCTATGTAATGTTTAGTGATGTGTTGTAACTCTACACTGTATGTGTAAATTCCCTCTGATGTTCACTGAAGCCATTGGAATCCATAATAAACTGGGTCCATCACCTTGGAGACGTGGCTCTTGTCTGCTCTTGATCCTTTTACGCAGGTCTGGGAATCCTATGAGGCTCTTTGAAAAGCTGTGTCAATACCGGAGTTTTATAGCGGTCTCTATCTTCGCTATCCCCATCCTGGATGAGAACGGAGTTGTCTGTGGCCAATCAAAATGCAAGTCTCACACACTGGCAGAAACGGACACACAGAAATGTCTCTGGTGTGAATTTGAGCAAACGTGTTCCTGTTTTTGGACCATCGATAATGACTATCTTTGGACATTGTACTGCAATGAAAGTACTGACCCCACCATTCCAGTCAGACATTGAAACCCAACCTACTAAATCCTGCATTGTCCTTCACAATCCACTCTTGGCAACGGTTAAAGGTGTGGCAGTCGCCTTGTCCCCATTCATTTCAGGATTCACTGTGAAACCGGTGTTCTCTGGGCCTTCATGTTGATTGACACTTACAAACACTGACATGTTGAATAATTGGCCTCTGTTCACATGCAAACAACCACTCTGTTATAGAATCTGGGTCATATTCACTAAAGAAATGTTAGACGACAGCGAGATACTATCAGAAATGATCCTATAAGATGGTTGTTTTAAATGGTTACTAAAGTTGTGGCCTAATGGATAAGAGTATATGCTAATTTAGTAAGTGTTAATATGTTCGTAAAAACACTATATCATTAGAATAAATACAACTATACATTAATACAATGAGAATTAACAACAATTTCTGGTGTTGTCCAGAAGGTAATAGCTTTAAATAGCCTAACATTTTGCCCAGGACTGTATGTCTGTGCAATTTATATTAACTTTAACATGGGAACAAATTGATCAATAAAATGTAACAGATTCCCTTCTATTCACGATAAAAGGTCAAAAGACAAGTGTTTCAAAACATTGTGTTACAGTTATTTTAAATAAAGAAATATTTAGCATGGCCATTGGATTTAGGAAGCATCGTTATTGTGTTTGAACCAGATCACCAAATCTAATATTCTCTTTAATAATCTCTTCTCGCTGATATCTTTGCATTTTTTCCAAGTTCATCTGAGTCATTAGGATCTTTAACCATACTTCCTGTTCCACTGGGGTAAAAACAAAAATCGAACTATGAGGATTACAGAAGATGCATTGTACTATAAACACTTTCAACGTCAATGTGACACTCAGCATTGACCGATAGTAACCTTAACTGTCTTACATTATTTAGAAGATGCTTGTATCCAGAGCGACTTAGAGTTGAGGGCATTCATTTAAAACTGCCCCTCTGTGGGAACAAAACACTGCATGCTCTACCAACTGACCTATGGAATACTCTATACATCACAGACCCAAGGTGACCACTGAACTTCCTCATCCTGTTATATGTGGTCCAGACAGTGATGTAGCCATGAAAATGGATGATGTAACAGTTCACTCAAACACGGGACAAGAACTGGCCTGAATGAAAACAGATCAGCTGACAGTGGAAGAGCAGAGAGGATCCCTTCCCAGACAGTCTTCTTCAGGCTGTCACAGCTACTGTACCCAGGATGTTCATGTCAACCTAGCTTTTAGGAGAGTTTTATAAAGGTGCATCTCAAAAAATTAGAATATCATGGAAAAGTTCATTTCTTTCCGTAATTCAAATCAAAAAGTGACACCTTCATATATTCTAGATTAATTACACAAAGTGAAACATTTCAAGCCTTTTTTGTTTAAATTTTGATGTTTACGGCTTATAGCTCATGGAAATCAAAAATCCAGTATTTTAAAATATTAGAATAAAAAACGTACAATACAGAAATGTCGACCTGAGAAGAGCTCTAATCAGCGAATTAACTCCCTGAGCTTTCAATCTGTCAGTCTGGTTCAGTACACACAACCACAATCATGGGGAAGACTGCTGACTTGACAGTTGTCCAGAAGACACTCATTGACTCCCTGCACGAGGAGGGTAAGCCACAGAAGGTCATTGCTGAAAAGGCTGGCTGTTCGCAGAGTGCTGTATCAAAGCATACTCATGGAAAGTTGACTGGAAGGGAAGTGTGGTAGGAAAAGGTGCACAAGCAACAGGGATGACCGCAGCCTTGAGAGGATTGTCAAGCAAAGCCGATTCACGAACTTGGGGGAGCTTCACAAGGAGTGGACTGAGGCTGGAGTCAGTGCATCAAGAGCCACCACGCACAGATGTGTCCAGGAAATGGGCTACAAGTGTCGCATTCCTAGTGTCAAGCCACTAGGAAAAAGAACTGGACCGTTGCTCAGTGGTCCAAAGTCCTCTCTTCAGATGAAAGTAAATGTTGCATTTCATTTGGAAATCAAGGTCCCAGAGTCTGGAGGAAGAGTGGAGATTCACAGAATCCATGTTGCTTAAAGTCCAGTGTGAAGTTTCCACAAGTCAGTGATGATTTGGGTTACCATGTCATCTGCTGGTGTTGGTCCACTGCGTTTTATCAAGTCCAGAATCAATGCAGCCGTCTACCAGGAGATTTTAGATCACTTCATGCTTCTATCTGCTGACAAGCTTTATGGAGATGCTGATTTCCAGCAGGACTTGGCACCTGCCCACAGTGCCAAAAGACTGGTAACTGGTTTGCTGCCCATGGTATTTGTACATTACTGTGCTTGATTGGCCAGGCAACTCGCCTGACCTGAACCCCATAGAGAATCTATGGGGTATTGTCAAGAGGAAAACGAGACGAGCTGAAGGCTGCTATCAAAGCAACCTGGGCTTCCATAACACCTCAGCAGTACCACAGGCTGATTGCCTCCATGCCACCACGCATTGATGCAGTAATTCATGTAAAAGGAGCCCCGACCAAGTATTGAGTGCATAAATTAAAATACTTAGGAAACCTTTGCAGGTGTTTTGAGTTAATTAGTTGATTAGAGCTTTGCTCAGGTCTGTATTATACATTTTTTTATTCTAATATTTTGAGATATTGGATTTTTTATTTCCATGAGCTGTAAGCTGTAATCATCAAGATTGAAACAAAAAAGGCTTGAAATGTTTCACTTTATGTGTAATGAATCTAGAATATATGAAGTTGTCTCTTTTTGATTTAAATTACAGAAAAAAATGAACTTTTCCACGATATTCTAATTTTTTGAGATGCACCTGTATATAGGATACTGTGAACCCAGGGCTACTGGCCTGCTTCTCCAAATTCAGTAGACAGATAAAATCCAGCTAAAATCCATCAATATTCCTGAGCTCAAGATGATGAGTGGGAAGTGAAATTTAAAGGGTTATAAAAGTTAACTTGTATGAAAGAGTCCCTGTTTTCTAGGGCTTAGGCATCACAGTTTTGGTCTGTTAAATGTCAATAATATGTCTGATTACAGAACCACAATACAGAGAGAGCATTGTCCTGTTATTTCCCTGTTTTATTTTTATCTGATGGTGAGAGTGACCCAAGAGACAGATACAGACAGAGGGATGGAGGATGACCCAGTCATCAGATGAGCTCTCAACATTTCCAGCCTAAAGGTATCTCAAATATATATTATTAATTGATTCTGACTATATTTTAAATGTACTAAAAGGCTATTCCCATCATGTCTTATAAATATAGTAAAGTGGAAAATAAGTGGGTCAATTTTAACACACTTAAATACTATTTTAATTCAATTTAGTGTAGTAAAGTACAACATAAGTGGTTACAAAATAATACACCCCAGTATACAGCTTTTTTTTTGGCTTGGGTGTCATCAAGAAACAAAGGTTACAGATTCTACCAATGAACTCTAATCTAGGCCTCTGGTACCCATAGACCTTTCTGTGTACCCTTTGTTAAATTGTCTGTTTGACACTTCATGTACTAGACATGTATGCATTTTTGACAGGGTAGCCATATATTATGTTTCGGAGGAGCCTGGTTGATGTAAAGTGTTTTCTCGCATGCCGGAAAGGCCAATTATTGTGATGAAGGAAGCTATAGGGAGGTGCTGATTTTGAGTGGGCTTCTCATCTACTGTTACATGGAGGAGGCTTTTGCCACCATGCTTCTCATATGCCAGCCTCTCATATCATGCCTAGACAGCCTGAAACACCAATGTACACAGGTGGGCTTACTGTATGCAGCCTTCAGACTAAGGCCCATCTAGGAGTAAAGCCAGAGAAGCTGGCTGGATACTGCTCGGTTTGGGCCCTCGACGGCAGCCTGGCTGTGTGGAGGAAATGGCACTCTTTGGATCTCTGAGTCTGTGATGTAATGTTTGTGTGCGTTTACATAACATATCTGATCTTCATCTGGACGGACAATGTTCTGAAAGGAGAGTCAGTGTTGCTAGTTGAGTTGCCTTACTTCCAACACACACGGGTAGGCACACACACTAAGCACATGTGCATGTAAAGTGCCAGCTTACATAATTTAATAGAGCAGCTTTAAATGGCTTCAACATTTAAGCTTCAGCTTCCCATTTCACTAACTCAAATATAGCAGTTTTACTCTGCAGCAGTGGGCATGCCATTAGGTTAAAGCTAGTTCAGGCTACTGTTATTTTAGGTAGCTCATACATAAAAGAACAATAGAAAGTGAAATTCAGAATAATTTGGTTTGCTTGTATATATAGTGGTATTGTACTGATCTGGCTAGGTGGATCATATCCAATACTAGATCTGTAGAATTGACAAAGGAAATTAATATTCATTTTATTTCATACAGTACATATTACAAATGTTTTGGCACATCTGTCTATAACACACACTTCACTCTCTTAAATTACTTCAAAAACAATGTCATGATAGTCTCTAATTAATACTTTTTACTGTACATTGATAAAATAAACTAAAAAGGCAATCTCGGTGCTTCAATTCACATTTGTCTACCCTTTGCTGCACTGCAAAACGAGGCCAAAGCAGGATCCAGTCCAGGGCAAAGTCAAGTCAGTTCGACATGCCATGATGTCACTTCCGTTGTGTTCATCTCTCTCTACAACAATCTACTTCAGTGACCCGTCACCGTTCATGCTTCGACATGCTTTCTCCCCTCTCCACCACGGCGACGCCGTTCCTCAGTCCCTTCGGTGTCATGTCTAAGAAGAACTCGGCTATGACAGGACAGTGGTCAGACGCCACCCCGCCCCACGACCAGTTGTCAGGTATCCAGGGGTTGGTCAGGCCCTCCCGCACCACCTGGCAGTGACCTGCAGGGGGCAGCACACACACACACACACACACACACACACACACACACACACACACGTCGGACGGTAACAGCCAGGGCCAGGAAGATAAAGTGTGCCATGATACAATTAAATTCCCAGTGGCACTAAAAACACCCCATTGCCAACCCTGCAACGCTAACCGACGCATCAAAAGCTTGCAGTTGAGACAATGATGTGTGTTCATTGTTATAAATAGTGGGTAGAATGGTATGAACGCTACATATTGTAAAACACACAGTTCCCTGCTGAGACACGGAACAGACAGACCCACACAAGCAGACCTACCCGCATATATTTTCTTCAGTGACTTGCTGACCCAGATGTTATCCAGGCAGAGGGAACCCTGGGGGGAGCGGGTGCTGATGTTGGTGAACATGTTGGGGGCCACCAGGGGGCTCAGCCTCGCCTTCCTCAGCTGGTCCAGCTCACTGCTTTGGGGCGGCATGCCAAAATCCCCCAACACCACCAGATCCTTCTCATCTAGAGCGAGGAAGAGAGGGACAATGAGCATGTGACACTGACCAATGGGAGGGCAGGTACATCTGGTACAGAGTGCTGTGAGGAAGTCAGTAGACCTCCAGAAAAGGGTGGTAAAAAAAAAAAAGGTTATGGGCATAGTAATATCTTCATTTCAACACAGCTGACATATGGAAGGTAACTAAGTTTAACAAATAACACTGAAAGATTACACTTTGAAATCATTCAGGCAATTCAAATAAAGAAATGCAATTGCCTCATGCAAGAAAAGTTATTACACCCCTACCCTAACAGCTACCCCTAACAGCTAAAATGTCATTAAGAACCAAAACGGATGCAAAATATTTGAATTAAAAGTAACTCTGAGGCTTTAGCCTTCAATATAATTGGCATTAACCATTCAGCTATGCCGTTACGTCATGCCAAGATCAAAATAGCTTGTTGAGGCCCTCAGAAGAAACACTTGATGTTAATGACTCTGGGGAGGGGAAAAAAACAGAACCATTTCCAAGCAATTTGAGGTGAATAATGCCACTGTACGACAAATAAGTGACCTGCCGTGCCACCAAATTCAGTGCAAGCTGACCGAAAGACACCGAAGGGCTCCAAGTTGGCACAGTGGTCTAAGGGCGCTTTCGTTGGTGCCAAGCTGTCCTCCAGTGTGTGTTTGTACTTTGACTGTGCCGCTGGCTGAAGTGTGTCATCTCCTCGACTCATCACGCTTTAGTGATTCCCTCAGGCAGGTCGGGCGCCTACAAAACGAGGATTCTGATTGGATGTGCAGAGTGAGGAAAAAAAAAAAGCTTAATGTCTTGGCACGTCAGCTTGTGAGAAAGACAAGCCGCAAACATCAACCTTCCAGAGCCTGATGGGAGTTGCTGCAACGGGTCAGGGTTGTACGCCCAATTGGATTTCACAAATAAAGAATGTCCTAAATAAGTAAATCACTTAAATGTTTCATGTCTAATGGTTTTTGTTAAATAGATGATTGCAAAATGGATTATTTCAGTGTTATTTGTCATAAAAGGAAACATCAGGGAGTGTACTTCTTCACAACACCATACCTGCTGTGCACTGGTCCCTATAAAAAATAATCACCTTAATGAATCCAATAAACCACAAAGCAAATAAGAGGAGGTGATAGGGAGAAGGGAGGAAGAAGAGAAGGAAGACACGAGGTAATGGGTGGAAGGTAATGGGGGAGGACATAAGAGGGAGGGAGAGTGGTGGAGGTAAAGAGGAGGGAGACAGAGGAAAATACCCTCAAGGACCTATAACCTTGATGCTGACCTTTCAGTGTGTTCTGGATGGTGGAGGTCAGTCTCTGGGCCTTGACCTCCTCAGAGTTGTGGTTCCTCCCGTTGGACTCTCCAGCACCAGGCACGGATGGAGCTCTCAGGTGAACATTGACCACTGTCAACTCTGTTGATCCAACCTAGTCACATATTAACCATTAGAATGATTGTTAGTCTCTCTAGCTGGGTATATGGTTATAAAAGTATTGATAAGATCAATAAAATGAGTCATATGTTGCCTCAGTCATTTTATGATAGTCATTTCAAGCCAAACACATTCTCTCCTTGTCAACTTACAATAAAGTGGGCCAGGTACGGCCAGGCGTGGGGGTGTTTCCCATTACCGTTGACAACAGGACTCTCCAGGATAAAAGCATTTTTCAGGTCTATCCCAGAAGAGCTATCCCACAGGAATCCTGAATAACTGACTCCCTGAAAAAATAATAAGAATGGACTGAGTCAGAGGAATAACTGCCTCCCTAAAGGAAAGAAAAGTGAATGGACAGTCAGAGCAATAACTGACTCCCTTGTGAAAAAGAAGACAGGAGGCCAGAAAGCGTCCAGGATGTCCTTAAACCAGTGCTGGAGTCAATGTCATTTTCAGAGAACTTCCCAAAGCTAGACCACGATTATATCACTAAGGTCCTACATTTTTTTGGACCAGACTTCTCTAAATATAAAGAGGCTGGGGATGTCTGGCCTATATACATTTAGATGATGCCTTAGATAAAGTCATGGCTGTTTCCTCAGTTTTCCTCTCTGATAGTTGATTGTCAACTCTCACCCAGAGGATCTTGAGGGAAACATTTTGGGGTTAGGGTAGGAGGCAGTTAAGAGAGAGGGGATGGCCATTTTCAGTCATACCCAGAGTCCAGATTGATAATATGTCTGTTTGTGAGGTTTTAGGAAAGAGTCAATGAGAACGAGAGATAGAAAGAGGCAGACAGAAAGACACAGACAGACTGGCAGAAAGACACAGACAGGCAGAAGAGTCATATATAAGAAAGGGCAAATAACAAGGACACTGCAGTCGAGCCCCAGACAAAATATGGAGAAAGTCAATGAAGCGTTTTAAACAATGTGCAGCCAACAGAAACACACACACACACAGACAATGAATCAAATTGAACTCCTGCATCCCTCCCCACCACCAAAAGGCATTATAAAAACTAATTGAATCATACACATAGAGCCCATTTTATAGGGAACAGATCATTGCAGCAGCAGAAGAATAACAGCTTCATTCCAACGATACAACTCCTTGACAAACTGTAGGCTGACAGGGGAGGGACTAGCAGAAACAGGCAGTGGCCTATCAGGCTGACAAAGGAGGGACTAGCAGAAACAGGCAGTGGCCTATCAGGCTGACAAAGGAGGGACTAGCAGAAACAGGCAGTGGCCTATCAGGCTGACAGGGGAGGGACTAGCAGAAACAGGCAGTGGCCTATCAGGCTGACAGGGGAGGGACTAGCAGAAACAGGCAGCGGCCTATCAAGCTGACAGGGGAGGGACTAGCAAAAACAGCAGGGTTTTTCCTGCATATAAAACTCAAAGGCAACTGCCTTCTCAAAATCTTGCACCACCTCTTTGTGTCCGCATGATAAAACATAATTTTGTGCTCGTATGTTAAATACCAGCGAAATACTGCAGCGAATGTGACCGTATAAGGAAACTTCAATATTGGCAATGTTGCCAGATGGGTAGGTTTCCCCCAAATTGGGCTATTTTTAATCAGCTTGGGTGGGTTCAACTTACAGCTAGGGTTGCATAGAAAAAACAGCGTTTGAGCATTTTTTTATTAAGTACTCAGGTTTCGCTGTTTACTGTCAATGAAATCTGGCAACCTTGCATCCAGGACCAAACCCATCCTGACATCGCCGAGCTGAGTTACGTCGGAAAAACAAGTGGACGCCAGTTTTGTTTTACACCCAAGTATATCAACATATTTCAATGTAACTTAATACCTGAACTACAACCCCGTTTCCAAAAAAGTTGGGACACTGTAAAATGGAAATAAAAACAGAATGCAAAGATCTGTAAATCATTTAAACCCTATATTCAATAGAAAATAGTACAAAGACAACATTTCAAATGTTGAAACTGAAAGATGTTATTGTTCCTTGAAAAATATATGCCCACTTTGAATTTGATGCTAGAAACACGTTTCAAAAAAGCTGGGACAGGGGCATCACTGCATGGGCTCAGGAACACTTCTGAAAACCATTGTCTGTGAACACAGTACGCTGCAGCATCCACAAATGCAAGTTAAAACTCTACCATGCAAAGAAACCACACATAAACAACATCCAGAAACAACTTCTCTGGGCCTGATCTCATTTTAAATGGACTGAGGTAAGGATTCATGGACGCCACATCCTCCAGGCTAAAGAGGAGAGGGACCATCCGACTGGTTATCAGCGCACAGTGCAAAAGCCAGCATCTGTGATGGTATGGGGGTGCATAAGTGCGCATGGTATGAGTGACATGCACTTCCGTGAAGGCACCATAAATGCTAAACAATATATATAGGTTTTGGAGCAACATATGCCGCCATCCAGACAACATCTTTTCAGAGAAGGCCTTGCTTATTTCAGCAAGACAATGCCAAACCACATTCTGCACGTATTACAACAGCATGGTTCTGTAGTAAGAGTCTGGGTGCTAAACTGGCCTGCCTGCAGTCAGTACCTGTCACCCATTGAAAACATTTGTCGCATTATGAAATGAAAAATACGACAAAGGAGACCCCAAACAGTTGAGCAGCTGAAATCCTATATCAAGCAAGAATGGGAAAACATTTCACTTTCAAAACTACAGCAATAGGTTTCCTCTGTTCCCAAACACTTGAAGAGTGTTGTTAAAAGAAGAGGTGATGTAACACAGTGGTAAACTTTTTTGTCCCAACTTTTCTGAAACATCTTGCTGGCATCAAATTCAAAATGGGCATATTTTTTTCTCAGATAAACAATAACATTTCTCAGTTTCAACATTTGAAATGTTGTCTTTGCACTACTGTCTATTCAATATAGGGATTAAATGGTTTGTGCAGTGGATATAAAAAGTCTACACACCCCTGTTAAAATGCCAGGTTCTTGTGATGTAAAAGAAGGAGACAGATAAATCATGTCAGAATTTTTTTCACCTTCAATGTGACCTATAACGTGAACAATTCAATAGAAAAACAAACATCTTTGAGGGGGAAAAATAAAAAATAAAAACCTCACAATAACCTGGTTGCATAAGTGTGCACACCCTTAAACTAATACTTTGTTGAAGCACCTTTTGATTTTATTACAGCACTCAGTCTTTTTGGGTAGGAGTCTATTAGCATGGCACATCTTGACGTGGCAATATTTGCCCACTCTTCTTTGCAAAAGTGCTCCAAATCTATCAGATTGCGAGGACATCTCCTGTGCACAGCCCTCTTCAGATCACCCCACAGATGTTCAACTGGATTCAGGTCTGGGCCCTGGCTGGGCCATTCCAAAACGTTAATCTTCTTCTGGTGAAGCCATGCTTTTGTGGATTTGGATGTGTGCTTTGGGTCATTGTCATGCTGAAAGGTGAACTTCCTCTTCATCTTCAGCTTTCTAATGGACGCCAAACATACCTTTTGGAATTATGGCCAAAAAGTTCAACCTTGGTTTCATCAGACCATAACACATTTTCCCACATGCTTTTGGGGGACTTGATATTTGTTTTTGCAAACTTCAGCTGGGCTTGGATGTTTTTCTTTATAAGAAAAGGCTTCCGTCTTGCCACCCTACCCCATAGCCTATTCATATGAAGAATACAGGAGATTGTTGTCACATGTAGCAGCCAGTACTTGCCAGAAATTCCTGCAGTTCCTTTAATGTTGCTGTAGGCCTCTTGGAAGCCTTCCTGACCAGTTTTCTTCTCGTCTTTTCATCAATTTTGGAGGGACGTCCAGTTCTTGGTAATGTCTCTGTTGTGCCATATTTTCTCCACTTGATGATGACTGTCTTCACTGTGTTCAATGGTATATCTAATGCTTTGGAAATTCTTTTGTACCCTTCTCCTGACTGATATCTTTCAACAATGAGATCCCTCTGATGCTTT
>JACXGI010005966.1:0-44094 GCA_016801175.1 Esox masquinongy | reverse complement strand
CTCCCTCCCTCCCTCTCTCTCTCTCCTTTGCCCTCTGTTCTACGCCTCATGATTATAGGACTAGCACATATTAGCTTTGAGTGGACCCTGTGTTTCTGGACTTTGAAATCATATGGCAGTGGAAAAACAGATTAGTTACAGCATTCATATGATGGGAATGCAGAGCTATCTAAGGTCAAGGAGAACATCCCCTTTCATTGTCTGGCTCATGGAACAGTTTGTCCTAAGCCTCAAAATCAAATCACCAACTCTAACAGAAAACACACACATCAATGTTAGTCCAAAAACACCACACGTAGACTCACACTATTTGTCATTATTTTGCTATTCACTTCCATGTCATTTCCATGCCGGATATACTATTTTAGAGAACAAAATGAAAAGGATATATATACAGGGCAGGTATACCATAGATACCCATTCATTCATTAGGTGTGTGTGATCTAGGTCTAACAATACATGTAGTGACCAGAAAGATAGTAAAACCTGAAAAATCTGTCCCCAGAAGATTTCTGGGACAGGAAAATGTGTGTGTGTTTGTGTGTTCCTGCGTGTCTTTTGTAAACAGTCACAGTAGAAGACAACAGGGCATCCCCACTGTGTTCAGTAATCAAGTCTAAACAACACATACCCTGTTTAACCCTGAAAAACCCATTCAGCATACCAACCTACATTCGTCTGCACACACAGGATAAAAGACAGGAAACAGACCATGACATCTCACACTTGGATGTCCGACAGCAAGCGATGCACAATCCCTCTCATATACAATCCTGTGTTAATGGTAGTGTTTCCAACCAGTTTCTATCTATGGGTTGGTGTGTGTGTGTGTGTGTGTGTGTGTGTGTGTGTGTGTTTGTGTCTTGGCTGGTCA
The DNA here is from genome assembly GCA_016801175.1 of Esox masquinongy. Taxonomy (NCBI): domain Eukaryota; kingdom Metazoa; phylum Chordata; class Actinopteri; order Esociformes; family Esocidae; genus Esox; species Esox masquinongy. The sequence continues at coordinate 43,220 of JACXGI010005966.1, read as the reverse complement.
AAGGCCACAAGGAAAACTTTACTGCATTGGGCTGTGCTGACCACTGTCTTACAATTCCAACTCTGCTACTAGCCAGGACATTCTCACTTTAACCATTAATGTGAGATTCAAGGTTCACAAACAAACATTCTGGTATCCACAACAACAAAATAAACATGTTTTTCTTAACACACTGAGAAATGTAACAGGTCTATCATGTGTTGATAATTGTTGGCACGCATACAAGAACATGTATGTAGCGAGACATGACAGCTTTGTCCACCTGGTAGCTACTGAAGTGAGACAGGTGGTATCAACAACTGGGAAATGATTGGCTTGTCAGAGGAGCTTCGTTAGACGCTGATGCTAATGTGTTCTCCAGCACGCCTAATAAGCCAGATATTGTTGTTGTGGGGGAGACTGGAGGGAGGTGCTAATTTTGGAAGTGGGTTGTGCCGTCGATTGCCACATCGAGGAGAAAAGCGCCTTAAGTACCAGCTTCTCACAACCAGCTTGGTCAGCCTAGGGTACAGATGGAAGTGTGTGGCCCAAATACCTGGCAGTGGAGGCCACCTACGTGGGCTTACCACACGTGGCCCCCCCAGATCTCACATCCACCTACAGGCCTGAATCCATCGGACGGGAACCCGAAGCCACACTAAGAAATGAATCCATAAATCCGCTGCATGAAGATCACATACTTTCCAAACATCCGGAAGCTTGTGGTGTTGAGTTCTGTTGCCAAACCTGTTTTGTGATCAGTGAGGCAGGTGTAGTAAGTAACCCTGGACCTTTAGGTCACGCACACAGTGAGAGAATGGAGCGGGGAACTCTCCCTCACTCTCATGGTGCTGAAACATTCCTAATTTGTGAAAGTGCAGAGCTCATTCTCCCTCCCGATCACACAACAATACTTTGCCATGTTTATTTTTGGTGTGTTTACAATAATTCAGTTAATTATCAGTTAAAGGATTTCATTAATTCAGGCTTTCGATAATACAAACCAAGGGGCCTGGAGAGATATGATGCAACAAGAGTATAGTGGTTTTTCCATTTAGTCACCCACTGAAAGAACCCACTAACTACTGATCATCTATGAACACCTATGGCTTCAAACACTGAGGTAGTGATCGTTATATTTCCCCAGTAATAAACAAATGAACACATTGCAATAAGTACATTGGAGCAAACAATTTACAGACAGTTGCCTATTTGCAACATATGACATCTGTTTGAACATGAAATGCATTTGAATTTGGTTTAAATATTTGCCTACAGGCCACAGCATATTCATCTTGTAATGCCCTCATCTCAGTTTTGTGGTCAGCTGGGACAGATTCAGTGCCACAAAACAGACCCCAGACTATAGTCTAAACCCAGAGGAAGACATTAGCTATGTACTGCTCTGTCTCAGCAGATAGGCGGCTTGGAACGTGCCTTAAGTGGCTTGATTTCAAGAACCTTTGTGACGTTTAAATCCCTTAGTCTAGCTAAAGTAATGTGGATTTAAAATACAGTATTACATGTGTGTGAGAGCATGTGTAGTTGCCTCTGTGTGTGTGTGTGTGTGTGTGTGTGTGTGTGTGTTTGCCCATGTATGCACATGGAAAAAATGAAGTAGGGTGTGGAGGAAGTGCAGGGACGGAGTTAATTTTTGCCTTGAGCCGGCAACTACATCTGACGAATGTGTTACTGTTACTGCCAGACTTCACCACAGACAAACAACTACAGAACTAAACTCCGTTACAAAGACAGACAAATACACAGACAGACCCAGAGACCAGTCCAACGTTGTTAATATTAGGAAGTGAAACGATCTGTATTTAGAAACACAGAACATGAGGAAACAATCTTGATTTCCATTTCCTCTTTGGCTAAAAGACCCCCCACCTCCTCCCCCCTAAGTCTCCTCCCTCTCCTCAGAGCCTTTAACTGCTATACTGTTACCATAGTGGGTTCAGTAAATGAGACCTCCTCCTCCTCCAGTAAACTGTGTGGTTCATCTTTCTTTCCCTTCCTCTCACTGGCACCATATTTCAATGGTTTCAGTAATCCCTCCTTTCATTGAAAGACACGTGCTATGGAATGCAGGTGATGTTAATGTAAATAACCGTCTCAGCAGGGCATTAGTGCCCATCCCGCTTGGGATACATACAGTATATGTATATACAGTATATACATACTGTATATACTGTATGTTAATGAACCTTTCACTGTCTCTAGAGAATCCTCTTACCTCCACGTCTCTTCTCCTTTTCATCCCTCACAATGCCACCTCCTCTCTTCCAAGCGATCCCCTTCTTTCATTAACTTGTGTTGCTTTCAACCGAACCTCTGTCAGTTATCCACAAGGTTGCCCGTCTCCACATATGTACTCGCAAAACCGAGCTTGTGGGCGCGCATGCCCGCGCGCATAATGTTTCTTTGCACCAGGAATGCAGAATCACATGATTGTTTGGTACCATGGATGAACTCAATGACAACATCATGTGCTCATTACACTACGAAGGTAGAAACGTATGTGTGTTTGTCATGAAGCACACGGCAGTCTAGTGCGTGGTCATAACTGAAGCAGCAAGATGGCCCCACACAGACAGACACCCCTACTCTGTATCCACACCATTGGGTCCAGTCAACACTCCGCCATCCCACAATGCACCACAGGGACACTACCCTTCCTTGCTCCAATAATACATCTCACAACACACATTGCAGCTCTGTGTGTGTGTGTGAGAGATAGATAGATAGAGATATATATATAGATAGAGATATATATATATATATATATAGAGATGTGTGCACTAAGAAGTCACTTCCCACTAACGCGAGCACACATGCACGCACACACGCGCGCACGCGCATCTACACACACCGCCGATTGACAGAGCCGTCACCAGCCTGCTGCAGCTCATTAACTCCTCAGCAGGACTCTGTTACACCGAGAAGTTTATGACACTAACACACAAAACACACACACAAGTGCAAAGGAAAGAACACACACAAACTATTTGCCACAGTGCCGATAAACGGAGAAGAGACGAGGGGAAAGGAGTAATTGGGCCTTGTTAGGGAATGATAGCACGGCAGTAAGGACCACGCTGGTGTGACGATGCTGTAATGTGGCCCTCTCTGCAGACTGCAGCATTGACCAGGACACCACCAGAGTCTGTCCTTCTCCACTTCACTCCAGCTGGGATACGACTCGGAGAAAACTCACCCATCCGTGCAGGCTTAACGCTGTATGTGTGTATGTGTGTGTGTTGCCCTCTCAGAAAGGAAGAAGCCATGGATAGGGTGCTAACAGGGCTCTTGGTTTGGGGGCTAAGCCTCTGCTATGAATCGCAACTCTGAGACTAATTCAACTCCCAGTGCACTCAACCCTAAACATCAGAGGGAGAGGGGAGGAATGAAGAGAGTGTCTGTGTGTGTGTGTGTCACACGCACCCTTCAATACTGGCTTAGCGGTGTTGGTTACATGAAAAAAAAAAACTAATGTGACAAGAGAACTGAGCTAAATGGAAATATGATGCCAAGTCATTTCAATGTATTCAGATAGCTGCTAACAAGGTCTCCTAGATTGTCACATTTCCAGCAGGCCCTCCAAACCCCCTGCAGAACATAGGGCGACATGTATAATAGATTTACCAGAAGATGGGAAGAGACAGCATAGTGGATACTAGAATTAGAATTAATATGGCAATGACCTACAGTATTAATAGGATGCTCACGGCAACCCAATACTTTTCAAAAGGAATACAGTCTTTCCCTGGCCCCAGCAGGGATACAGTCTTTCCCTGGCCCCAGCAGGGATACAGTCTTTCCCAGCAGATCTTGAACGCATGCGCACTCAAGTCTCTTAATTAGAAAGAACCAGATGCTAGCAGGCGAAAGAGTAAACCTCTTCAACCCACTGAAACTTTGCACGTTCCATGTCGCAATACACACCAACCGACACTATACACACATAGCAACTAACGAAATACACACCAACCTACACAATATGCACACAGCAACTAACGAAATACACACCAACCTACACAATGTGCACACAGCAACTAAAGAATTACAAACCAACTAATGTGCCAGTCTCACTCCACCAAAACAGAAGAAATCCTATAAAACGAATGCCACGTCGCGCCTCACGCTCGAACCAAGGTGCACAAGCCACAAACGCCACAGTCTGCTTTAGACAAAGGATGTTCAGTGTCACTGGGCTGGAACTAGAACAATGCGTCTCTGTGCGGCCCTCAGCTGGCACTAGTGGGGCACTAGTGTGGCTCTAGCAGCCAATGTTTTCCGGTATCGAATCCGACATAGTCGCAACGGATAAAACTTCTTCCGGGTGGGTAAGTATTCATTAGTGACACACTGCCCCATGAGAAGTGTCAAGATGATTGTATTGGATATCATCAATTGCTGGCGGGAAGCTGTGGGTTGATTAGGCCAGGAGCCATGATGACCTGCCCACTATGAACTGCTGACAGAGGCTATCTGAGCCATGAATTAAAAGGTTTAAGGACGGCCCCTTAGCACCTCTAAATGTTGGTGGTGTAAAAACACAAGCGCTTCTCAGTCAGTTCCCTGTAAAATGACTGGTTCTTAACAAGCAAAAAAAATAAATAAATAAAATAAAAAAAATAAAATAAAAAAAAGACAGTTGAAATCAACAGAAAGCTTCATTGATTATCATTTGGGATATCAAAATCTATATTGTGTTTAGGTGTTGACTGATAAGCATATCTGCTTTCACTGGACATAGTCCTAGGTTTTGAAAAGCATCCGAAATAAGCAGCACGACAAGGAAGCACACATTATCATATTAGCAAAAGCCATAGAGAAGAATGTGTTACTATCCAGAATGGTCACACAGAACTCCAGATACATGACTCTGGGGCTAATAAGCGTGACTGTTTTGCAGCACCACAAGCCCCTCCCACTGTGCCAAATCAGAGTGACACCACTGTTCATCTTCATGGTGGAGATACTGAAGCAGCCATTTCTGCGTGTGATTGGCAAATTAATGAAGCAGAAAGGGAGGCCCCATAGGATTATGGGAGAAGGACTGATGTTGACAGTTGAAGACAATGCCACACTAAAAAGCTGATCACCAGTTCAGTGATAAGCATTGACGGTACTCAGAATGAGTCTTGAACCACCAACCCCTAAAATGACTTTCTGCTGTAACGTTTGAGGCCACTTTGCTGACATCCAGGATGAGAACACCCACTTCCAAATACATAGGCAGACAGACAGACCTGTGCATGCATGCAGTGTAATTCACTAAATTTATAATGTGATGTGACATAATTGATCAGTTTGTGTTGTATTAAATCAATTTAACAGACATTACAATGTTTCCTTAGTCGAAGACATGACGGCAATGACAACACCATACCAGACTGTCCCATTGTTATGTCATAGATCATAATCCCAGCAGACGATATTTAACGTTTTACATTAAATACAACTTAAGTCAAATGAAATATACAATGTTTTCTTTTTTTCTACGGGAAGGGGTGATTTGTAGCCTACAAGATGCTCATTAATACACATGTTAAGTTCACTGCAGTAGTCACACCTAATTCAGAGAGAAGATGGCAGTGTCTCTACGGTTATAAAAGCCGGTGATAAAACAGAGTTGAGATCCACCTGAACTCTATGGTGATTGAAATGCAGTAATAATCGCAGTTGCTTTCTACACTCCGCTGCAGAGTGAAAATAACAGCGCGGATGCCCTGCTTTGGAGGTCACAAAATCTGAAAATCGTCACGAGCCGATATTGCGGGGTCTCCCCTCGCTGTAAAAACGCAATAGTGCAAGGACACACCCAGAAAAGGAGGGAGGAGAAGGGAGAAGAGGGCGGAGAGCTCATTACGCCCATCGTTTGGAGATGACGTAAGAATAATTGACTTTTGCTGCAAGCAAGCGCATGATAATTAAACGAGTTATCTTATCTTTCGAAGCTCGAGCTAAAACCTAAATTATGTTTTGCAGTTTGCAAGCACAGCCATTCACTAGACTTGACGTGTAGAATCTGAACTAGGAAGAACCACTCGATCAACGAACGAGAGGACCCCAGATGACAGATGCGCATTGCTGTCAGTGACTTGGCGGCGTCTCAAATTTGTCCCGCGACAGGATAGCAATAAATGCCTCCAAAGTGGAAAACCATTTATTTATCATGTAACTGAGAAACTGTTGCAACGAAGACTTTGGTGAAGGACAATCACTCATCTAAATATACTATCGGCAGAATCTTCAATCTTAGTCTCCCAAGCAATTCGGAAAATAAAGAGGACATGCCTACGGCTAAATAAACAGCTGTCACTAAGAAAAGGACACTATTAAAATAATAATGATGATAATCAAACTTGATGGAGGTCTGTTTTAGGGTATTGAAACTTGACAATTTAACGCCGAAGCAGGACTCAATATCTGCAGACAACAGGCGGTTGGTTACAGTGGTATTGCCAATACAAAACACGCGTCCCACCTCGAAGCCACAATTCATTCATTCTAGACACACATTTTGTGAAATAACATGTGTGGAACAGAAAGGCGGTAGTCCTTACCCGGATGCCGAGACAGTCAGACGGTTGGGTACATGGCAGCCAGCCGGCAGGAGGTGGTCTCAGTGAGCGCTCCTCTGCTCTGCTCACTAACGCACGCACAGTCTGTCTCCACCAGCGGGTAAATCCAGAATCCCGTCTCGAAACAGTCCTCTTCCGCTTCAGTCAAAGCTAGTGCTAAGGGTTTTTAGTTGAGTGGCTTGCAGTTTGAAACAGAAGGGACAAAGAAACTGTGGCTATATCTTACTTTTGAGATGAGAAATCCGTGAGAAGAATCTGCCCTATGCGTTATTTTAAATAAACGTGCGATCTGCTTCCTTAAAAGTACGTGCTATAGATTACGGTTTTGTTTATTCCCCATCTGGGCTCCAATTTAACAACTGGGGCATTGCACAGAGACGCTATTGACCGCAGCACTTTACAGATTGTCCTTTTGTTCTAGATATCAGTAATTTGACAAAGTGGATGATAAGCTAGAGCAACACGTTACGAACCACAAAGTATACGAACTGGTGAGATTTCACATTAAAAGCTAACACCCCTCCTCTCCAAACAAGAGAAAATTATTGCGCGAGGAAGGGTTGGTTTGGTTCGAAGACAAACGACAGTAGCAGAAAGAATACGGGTCCGTGTATCTAGATTCACACCGCGAGGTTTCTTTTGTCTAAGTTGTCTGTGGTTTCCTGGTTCACTATGCTAGATCTGCGGCAAAACTACAGATAAACGCAACCTATCCCCCTATACCAAAAATCAAAGCGCACCGATCGGTTCACCGATTTCCGTGGTTGGAAAAACGAAAGAGGTACACAACGCCAGGGTCTGGAGCAAGCTCCGCTGCGGAGAAGAGGGGGAGGCAAAGGGAGAGGGGGAGAAAGAGGGAGGGATCTACTTGGCATTACCTATTAAGGTGGATCTCTGGGCGTAGAATTTCAAAAATTATTTGATCGGATTTCTGCAGTCGGATAGCATTAATTGATAGCGATTAAAGATAAGTAAATACAATTATTTTATCCTTCAGATAGGACACGGACTTAGAAATCCAATCTCATCTATAAAGAATAACTACCAAATGACAGACTTTGCCTAACCTCCATATGAATAAAGAAGTTCTGGTGAAAAATTGTGGGCTGTGGGTAAAATATACGTTTCCATTTTGGGGTTAAGTAAAACGTTTTGAGTGTTACCGGGTAATTGCCCATTTCTGTGGCTCAAGTTTCTCTGTGAAATAAAATTAGACTGGGTGAAGGGATCACGCATATGCCCAACGCTTTAAAGATGTATTCCAGGTGTTTTGTAAATGACAATATTTTTAAACATCCCATTTTGGGCCTGCCATTTTTATTTTGTATTCGTTTTCAGAGACATTATCCATTGGGTTTTCACGTTAATATTGTTTATTACAAGATGTATTTAATGGAGACAAAAGGTCTGACATGATTTATCTTGATTTCAGCCTTTACATGTACAAAAGCTGGATTTTCCATAAGGATGTGCAGACTTGAAGTATCCACAGTATGCGCATAATCAGTGAGTAGAATTACTATCATACCTCATTTAGCCTTGAAATAGCTCGTTTGAAATTGAGCAATTTGGATGAATTGGGGCACATATTGGCACATATGATGTAATGAACACCGGTCTGGAAACCGTTTTGACTCTACAGTGTCTCTTTTACAAACAGTGGCTGAAAATCACAGAATACCTCCTTAACTGCTTCACCCAGTTTTTCCAATTAAACTTTGATGCTACATTTAACTTGTTTTCAGGCCCCTCTGGATACTTTCAGTGGTAAAGTAGTAGCTAAAATTGAATTTGGTGAACTGTTAGCTGGCTATAGACGCTAGACCAAGGGCAAGGTGTGTGGCCTGTTCAAATCCCTGAACATTTGGATTCTGTTATCATTAACATTGTGTTTTAGGTCAAAAGGGGATTATTTCTGAAAATGGTCCCAGGAACCACTAGATCGATCTGATCCTTCATGAAAAAGAGGCTCACAGAAACCAGATCAGTAAAAAAGTAAAAAAAACAACAAAAAAACAAGACAACAACCTGCATAGACCAGAATAGCCCTTTGAAAAACCATCTCATCTGAATTGTCAAGGTTTGTTGTGTAGTTATTCTGCTGTGCCCTAGTGATGAGGCCTGTGTAACCAGTGTGAAATAACTAGCGGTTTGCTCTGGTGATGTCATTAGTGCTGATTACTTGATATGGTTGATTCCCTTACCTCCCAAATGCTTGGGGGCAACGTTTCCAGTGTTTCATAGGTGACTGCTGTCATTGTGCCCCTTAGAGGTTTAACCTCTAAGTCAGACAATAAGTGGGATGGAACCAATGCTGTTACACCACAAAATGTTTCAACATTTATTAAATACAGCACTAAACACAAAAGCAAACATTTATTAGAATAAATGTAAATACATATTTTTTTTCATCAACTATCCACCATACTTTATTGAGTGGCACATGGCAGTGAAATACCTATAGCAGGGGAGGACAAACTTTTCGGCTCGGCGGCCGCATCAGGACTTTGAAGTTCAATGGAGGGCTGCATTTGTTTTGTTAATCATCAAGGATTTGCAGGCCAGAAAAGGGCAATGATTAAAACATTCATACAGTAGGTCCATTGTAATGTCTAAATAATTTAAATTCAGATTCAGATGTATTAGAGTGGGCTGGGGAGTTATGTTTTACTTCCACTCAAAACTATTTTGTTACCTACCGTGGGCCTGTTCGAATTTCCTCCAGCCCACGAGTCTTATTTTGCCCACCCCTGGCCTGTAGGGTGAAATACATGGTTTCATCATCATTTAAAAGGGGTCACTAAGACCTGTAAACAAAATAATGAGCTACCTGGTTAATATGGACTAATGTGTGATTCCTGAGAATATCTACTATGACAGAAATTGTCACTCACTGTTCCATTACGCTGCATTGATACCATTTCATTCAATGTTATAGACTTGGCATATGGTACTGACACTGACCTTAAATAATTGGATTAGAATTGGATTGATATTGATAAATTTATTTATGGATATTATTTATGCAATAGAAGTGAAACAGAATATATTTGTACATGTATAAATACTTTTCCAAAAATCAATACTGGTCTACCCATATAGCCCAAATAAAACATACAATACACAAGTGATACTGGTTCATTTGAGAGCAGTGTTTGTTTCCAAGGCAGTGTCTTAAAGAAACAATCATAGCTGTTCCATTAAGGAGCTATTGTGTTTGCAAGTGTGTTATCAACAGGTGGGCTGCCTGAAGAATACATGCAACTCATCACAGCTTCCACCATCCAATGATAATCAGCTGTATGACCGAGTTGGATGCGTATGATTCTTCTATGGATCAGATTAGACTTCCACATCAGAATCAAAATGTTCATTTGCTGCTATTGCATCCTAAGAAGTATCATCTGGATATTTGAAGCAAACTGTCAACTAAAATGAGGTCAAAGTGTATCGTGGTGTGTGACCATACGCTATGTTGATTTAGGACATTTCAAAATGTTCTTTTGTTAAAAGGAAACCTAGGTGATGTGAAAGGCCTCCATGGCTGTGTTGTGTTATCCTATTGTGGTCTCACACCCACTGTTTCCAGGTAACTATGGTTACTGTACATTACAATTCAGTTGGGTCTGAGGGGTTTTCTGTTTCAGTTCAATCTCTTAGCAAATAAATGTTTAACGCCAAATCTGGATGACTGTATAATTCTGTTCAAAACCTTCTTGAGTGTTTAACTGCAAAGTATTGTCACTGCAAGGCACCTCTTTACAAGATACACCCCAGCTCTGCAATAGTCCAATAGTCTCATTGCAATACGAACGTGAATGAGGAAGTCAAAGAAGGAACGTGGGTATAATATTCACTCTATTACTTCATGAGCAGAGAACTTGAGTGGTCCTCAGCAAACTGTGTCTGTGTGTGTGTGTGTCTGCGTGTGTTTAACAGCTGACCAGTTGACGCTGCGGTTTGTTCCATCTCCCCTAAATCAACACTTTATGCAGAGTCCTTACAGACCTCATGTCCAACACAATGTCATGCCTCTTCTGGACGACCGTTTCTGCCTCTCTAACCCTGACCACACACACACACACACACACACACACACACACACACACACACAGTCAACAAAACCAACGTCTCCAACCATGACCTAGTCCTAACAAAAGTGGATCACGCACAGCCCCTCACCAGCATGAGTGTCTCTGTTACTGTCTCCTCCTCTCCTCCTTCCTCCCCTCCCCTCCCAGCAAGTTCTGTATTGACATTAGATACACAGGGCTGTTATGGCAACAACAACAAGACGAGGAGATCCTGGACAGTGTTACGGGCAGCAGCCAATCAGATTCATCATTACGTATCACATCACTTCTGTGGTGGGTAGACGGACAGAGAAAAGTGTGTGTGAGAGAATGAAAAAGAGAGAGACAAAAACAAAGAGGGACAATATTGTGAGAGAGGAAAAAAACGCAAGACAGGGGAAAGTGAGTGGTGACATAAAGACTGAGAGCACAAATGCATTTTCTCCACCAACACATCTGACTAGATAGCAACAGCTGATGATTAGGCCAGTGGTCCTGCTGGCAATGCAACTGGTGATAGGTGTTTCTATCCTGAGTGTCCACAGCTCCGTTCTGCCGATGGAAACGGCTGCTCGGCAGTCTGTATTTGTCCAGCCTCGCTCAGCCTACCGAGGCTTTGAAGTCCACTGTCTTACAAAACACACAAGAAGGGGAGATGAAACACAGAGGTGACAGTATAAAAGCACAGGTATTTGACCGGATAATAACTAAGACCAACACATGTCCAGGCATATACTGGCTCGCACACGCAGACACACATGCACAGAACAAAATGATGAGGACACGGCTTGACAGTGTAAACACTCATACTTACTGGCAGTACAGTAATCTGTGCAATGCAGATGCGGAAAGCTGAGCGAGGGTTTTTGTTGTGATGTTGTGATCAAGTCTACCTGAGGGTATCCCAACACAGAAAAAGGAGGGCGGGGAAGAGGGATGAGGAGGAGAACAGAGAGGGGAGAAAGAGAGACAGAGAGGGGAGAAAGAGAGACAGAGAGGGGAGAAAGAGAGACAGAGAGGGGAGAAAGAGAGACAGAGAGGGGAGAAAGAGAGATAGGCGAGGAGGAGATACGATACAGAGAGCTTGGGAGGGGAAGAAAAAGAGAGGGAAAAGGATGGTTGTTAGGAAATGGAGAGATACAGCTAAACAGATGGATGAAGGAAAGGAAAGAGAGAGATTGGAAGAAAAAAGAGAGAGAGGGGGAGAAAGAACAAGAAACAGACAATAGGACAGGCCAGGGACTGAAGGAGAAATGCAATGAAAGACTGAGGGACCAAAGGAGAGCTATAAAGAGAAGGGAATAGATGCAGACAGAAAAAATTCTAAAATGTTTCTTGGGGAGGAGAAAAAATTATGCAGAGAGAGTTAAAGACCTTGAGGGAGAGGGAATAAGTGAGGGACTAAAAACGAGGGATAGAGAGCGAGATGAAAGGAAAAGAAGGAGATGGGAAGAGAGGAGATAGTGCTGATAGATAGGGGTAGAGAGTGAAAACATCCAAAGACTTCTGGGAGAAAAAGGAAGAGAATGAGGAGGAGTGCTGATGGGTAATGCTGCAGCACAGGGAGCTGTCAGAGGGTGAAATAACACACACACACACACACACGCACGCACGCACACACACACACAGAGTCATCTACTTGTCTGCCTAAGCCCAAACTCCTGCTCTCACTCCTTTTTTCTGTGTCTCTATTCCCTGGTCTCTGTGATTTCCTGCTCAGGGGAAGTCATCACAGGTGACTGGTGCCACCACAGAGGATGTAATGACTTGGATTTTGAGCTTTTCAGCTCCTCCTAGTGGTGAACTGTTTTCCTCGCTTAGTTCTTGATTTATGTTACATGAAGGGGTTGTAAGGGATTCAGGAAGGATAGGACCCACTGTTATTTCTCACCTCCACCTTGTGTGCTTGGATGAGGATGAGGAAGCCAGAGGTCCCTCCTTCCTCTCAGACAATTTCCTTCCATGTGAGTAAATTAGAGGTCTCTAAGCAGCCGAAAGGGACTTTAAACATGGATTTTAATCCTGGGCGGTTTTAACATGGATTTTAATCCTGGGCAGTTTTAACATGGATTTTAATTCCTGGACAGGAATTCCTATGGGTTAAGGATTGCATATTTATATCTGTGCAGGTCAATTATCAAAGCATTGTCTTATTCCTCAATTTGTTTTGTCTTGTTGGTTAATGATTTTGAGCAATATTACCAGTGGTCTATTCTAATCTAGTGGTCACATTTCATTTCATGGCTCCAACACCGCTGGTGGTGGTAAATCAGCATTGTCAAACCGTAAATATAGAGGAAATGTTGCAGCATTAAAATAGAGATTGGCTTAGTGACACTGTCTATTCACATCATAATGGGAGTATTGTTGGGCAAGGGCAAAAAGCAGACCTGAGTCCTCTTCTGCTCACCACACCCAACTTAGACCAGCGGACCCTGTATTTGGCTTTGAGCTATCCCTTTAAGACTCTGTGTTTACCTATCCCTTTAAGACTCTGTGTTGAACTATCCCTTTAAGACTCTGTGTTGAACTATCACTTTAAGACTCTGTGTTTTACTATCCATTTAAGACTCTGTGTTTAACTATTATTTTAAGACTCTGACTTTAACTATCCCTATAAGATGCTGTGTTTAACTATCCTTTTAAGACATGGTGTTTAACTATCTCTTTAAGACTCTGTGTTTAACTATCCCTTTAAGACTGTGTTTGACTATCCCCTTGGATGCCTGTGTCCAGTTTTTGCATATCTTCATGTATAAGCATCTTTGCTATCACTTTGCGGGGGCTGTCAGTAACAGCTGAGCAGAGATGTTGACTGGCATCTCTCATCCTATAGCACCTAGAACAGTTGGTCATGAATATCAGGTGTCTTCACATGTAGGCGTCTCGGATAGAACATGGGCGTACAATACATGCATCCATGTTTCTGTATCTTATATGTGTCTTATATGTAGATGTAGTAGAGGTGTTTCACTGACTAAACTATGTTGAAATAATCAGAAATTATAATAGAAACTCCCCAATCTAGAGCTTTGGCTTTAGCTCAGAGCAATAAATAAAGTGCCTTGCAAAAGTATTCAAACCCCAGACTAATTCTCTCATATTTCTGAATGACCACTGTCACATTTCTTTCTGTTTAATATTTTACATTTAAACACAATCAATTATTTTATGGTGACAGTGGTTTTATGTTGGGAAATATTTGCAAAAAAACATAAAACTCAGATAGGTTGCAGTTGGCCTCCCCCTGTGAACAATTAAAGTTGCTGACACATTTTCTGAATAAAAAAATCCACTGGTTAAGGATAATTGGTCATCCTGTGAATCTGAAGGAAAAGGAAAACCAAGGCTCTGAAGAAGAATCCCCACAGCATGATGCTTCACATTTCACTGTATGGATGAATCCATAAAGTGAAATGTGAAGCGTGATGGATGAATCCCTACAGTGAAATGTGAAGCATCATGCTGTGGGGATGCTTCTCATCAGCAGGAACTGGGCATCTTGTAATAGTTAAAGGATGGATGATGGAGCAACCTGGAGGAACAATGTTACCTTACGATAATTGAGTTTGAGTTTCAGTATATGAAAAGGGATTATATTTCAAATTTGTAATTAAGTAATATGAGAGATTTGATCGGGGGTTTAGATACTCTTCCAAGGCACTGTAAGGGATGATGATATTAACTTGAATACCTCCTTTATGTTATGAATGAAACAAGGAATCGATCCCGACCCTAATACAACTGTAGTCCATGCAGCTGATGCCTGAGTTTCAACTTTAATACTGTTCATTAACTAGAAGCCAGCATTTAACACTACTGTCACTTGTCACAAAGCTTAGAGCACTGGATATGGACACCAGCCTGTGCAACTGGATACTGGACATTCTAACAGGCAGACATCAGGATGTAAAAACTGTAAATAACACCTCATCCTCACTTACCCTTAACAGTGGAGCACTTCCCCCTCTGCTGTACTCCCAGTTTACTCATGGCAGCGTGCAGACACCTCAGTTCTAGGCCTGATAGCCAACAATGGAAGTCAGCCTAAAGGAGGAGGTGGTAAGCAACATGGCATTGTCGTGCCAGAACAGCAACTTATTCCTCAACCTCAACAAAGGTCAAGGCTCAGAGCGCTATCAACAAGCTCGGTCAGCCCAACATGTTCTTGATGCAAATGCATATACGAATGTGTATCTACATATTACATAAATGTTATTTCTATTAAAAATATAGACCCTAATTCGCTGTATGGTAATAATAAAGCATTTTTACTTTGCATTATGCTTTATTACATCTCACAACACGATATGGTAAAATTTACACATACCTATTTGGCCTATGGTGTTACAGACAGTAATACTTAAAGTAATTATTAACTAATGTCAAGCCCTAATTGTTTTAAATATCATGGAATGTAGGCCTGTATTGAACATCCCGTGTAGGCTACTGTAATAAAACTTCATAAACTCTAAGTGAATAAAAACGAGAGGGAACATTCGCCCAGGAAAACGTGTTTACATTTGAAATAAATATACTATATTTTAGGGACCATTCTCATTTTTCCCCAATCATATATCGCACATGTGTTCCTAGCTGTTCCTCTACAAATACATTAGCACCCAAACTCCCTGACTGCAAAGGGGCCATCTCGGTTTCAACAAGCCTGCATTTCTTTGGTATATTCAGTGTTAAGAGCTATTAACAACACATGGACAGTTTGAGTGAAATAGGCTTTGGGCTGTCATAAATTATATTCAGTAATCAACACAGGTATCTTTCAATGGTTTGATCTTGGATTAAAAATACTGATGAAAACAGTCTTTGTGCCAATTTATATAATACCCTGACCTGGAGGTTAAAACACACCTACACCCTTGCATTTTCACAACAGGATGCATTAAAACAAGTACTTGTACTAAAATTCATGTACATCTCTCTCTATAAATGCACTGATAACTATGACTGGTTGTATCCATGGCTACCCTTGCACATAATGTCTATTTTTATAGCATTAACATCTTGCTAGAAATCTTAACTGGTGCGGTTTGGCCCATTGAAAAGAAATGCAAAGCATCTTATCTGCTAATAGAATTAATGGAAGTGACATATAGGGTTGGTTTTGTGGACACAGATTAAGCTTAGTCTTGGACTTAAAAATTAAGCTCAGAGCTTGATTTTTTGTACAGGACTTGGCCTAATCTGTTTCTGCAAAACCAGCCCATAGAGTAATTGGAAAGCTAGGAAGAATTAACCATCAGTTCAGTAAAACACATCCCCAATATGGAGGAATACAGGTGTATTTTCCCATGAAAGTAAGTAACTGTGACTTGCTGCTTTCACTTAATGTAGGAATACTCACGACACAGTTAGAATTATTATTATGATGTTCCTTGGAGTGTTAAGCGAGGGGGTTAGAGAGCGTGAGAGAGTGTAATGGAGAGAGAGGGGGTTAGAGAGAGTGAGAGAAAAGGTTAGAGAGAGTGAGAGAGTGTAATGAGAGAAAGGGGGTTAGAGAGAGTGAGACAGTGTAATGAGATAGAGGGGCTTAGAGAGTGTAACAGAGAGAGAGGGTTAGACAGAGTGAGAGAGTGTAATGGAAATAGAAGGGGTTAGAGAGAGTTAGAGAGTGTAAGAGAGTGATAGAGAGTTAGAGTGAGAGAGTGTAAGAGAGAGATAGTGTGAGAGAGTGTAAGAGATAGATAGAGAGTTAGAGAGAGTGAGAAAGTGTAAGAGAGTGATAGAGATTTAGAGTGATAGAAAATGTAAGAGAGAGATAGTGAGTTAGAGAGAGTGGAAGAGAGTGTAAGAGAGAAATAGAAAGTTAGCGAGAGTGAAAGAGTGTAAGAGAGAAATAGAGAGTTAGAGAGAGAGTGTAAGAGTGAAATAGAGAGTTAGAGTGAGAGAGTGTAAGAGAGAGATAGAGTTAGAGTGAGAGAGTGTAAGAAAGTGATAGAGAGTTAGAGAGAGTGAGAGAGTGTAAGAGAGAAATAGAGAGTTAGAGAGAGTGAGTGTAAGAGAGTGATAGAGAGTTATAGAGAGTGAGAAAGTATAAGAGAGAGGTAGAGAGTAAGAGAGAGTGAGAGAGTGTAAGAGAGAGATAGAGAGTTAGAGAGAGTGAGAGAGTGTAAGAGAGAGATAGAGAGTTGGAGAGAGTGAGAGAGTGTAAGAGAGAGATAGAGGGGATACTAGACAGTCAATTTCCGTGGGGGTTCCTTCAGTAGCTCAACGTTCCAACTAGGGAGAAAGTGTCATCCTCTCTTCAGGCACATCCCCCTTTAATGTCAGCCAACAGGCCTGTGTGGGTATACACACACACACACACACACACACACACACACACACACCAACTCAAGGACGGATTGTCCCACAGTGAAGCCAACAACAAAGCTGTATTGATGCTGTAAACTTTTGCTCTGGGTAATACAATTATATCATCCTCCATCCCTCAGCTGAATGTCTGACACATGGCTCCTGTGGACACTGTCACCAATCCCAGTAGACAGCTGTTTATAGAATTGGTTTATGGTTGAGGAAGACCCAAGCATTCATGACATTCTATAGTTGAGGAAGACCCAAGCATTCATGACATTCTATAGTTGAGGAAGATCCAAGCATTCATGACATTCTATAGTTGAGGAAGACCCAAGCATTCATGACGCTATAGTTGAGGAAGAGCCAAGCATTCATGACATTCTATAGTTGAGGAAGACCCAAGCATTCATGACATTCTATAGTTGAGGAAGACCCAAGCATTCATGACACTATAGTTGAGGAAGAGCCAAGCATTCATGACATTCTATAGTTGAGGAAGACCCAAGCATTCATGACATTCTATAGTTGAGGAAGACAAACATTTATGACATTCCATAGTTGAGGAAGACAATCTGTTGTGATGCGATTTAGTTGAGGAAGACACAGGCGTTCATGACATTCTACAGTTGAGGATGACAAGCTGTTGTGATGTTATATGGTTGAGGAAGGCAAGCGGGTGTGATATTTAGCAGTTGAGAAAAACACAAGCATTCACAATATTCAATAGTCGAGGAAGACAAGCAGTTGTGACGTTATATAGTTGAGGAAGACACAAGCAGTCGTGATGTTATATAGTTGAGGAAGACACAAACAATTGTGACATTATATAGTTGAGGAAGACACAAGCATTCACAACAGTGTATAGTTGAGGAAGACAGACATTTGTGACATTTTGTAGTTAAGGAGGACATTCTGATGTTCTGCTGTTATGGGATACTCAAGCAGTCGTGACTATTCCCTGGTCACTGATTAGAGGGGCTAAAAAACTGTTGTAGGTAATTTAATAAAATGTAAATGGCATCTCCGGAGTATATCCTTTCTAGCCTGACCATGTAATGAAAACCAAGTGAACCACTGAAAAGACAAACCTGTTGCTTCCTCCACAGGGCTCAATCCAACCAAACCTGCATTGCAGTATTTAGACAGTAGCGCTTTTTCCAGTGCTGAAGTCAAGCCCCAGAATGTTATTTGTCACTGTTTAAAAACCTTCCAGTGACCTGTCTAACTGGTATACATTTTCACAGTTAGAACTGTGTAGGCACGGGTGAATACTGTAAATAGAGCCACTGTATAAACACTGCTAAGGCGGGTTTAAATGGGTCCAAGCCTTAGTCACCCAGATGGTTTTAGTGACTTCCAGGAAAAGGACCAAAAGCACACACTAAGAGGTCAACAATAACTCGTCTGAACAACATCTAAACCCAGTAGACTGTTGCTATAGCGACTGTAGCAGCAGTGGACATGGAGGCCAGCCAAGTTCAATACCACAGAATCGGTCTGTCTAAACACTCCTGTTCAATCTGTCGGATAAGCCCCAATGCCTTGTCAATCACACCTCTGGCATCACTCCCTCATGACTATATATGTGTGTGTGAGACAGAGAGAGAGTGGGGAAAGGGAAAAAGAGCTTGCGTTGTGTGTGTGTGTGTGTGTGTGTGTGTGTGGCAGAGAGGGAGCAAACGGGCTTGTTTTATGTTTTTGCGGAAGCTGTCAAGCTTGACAGGTGAGATTTCTCCTAAGGTGGTCTACACATTCATCCACGTGTGTGTGTGTTGGCCTGTTTGTGTGTTTGCTTTACACCTGTGTGTGTGTGTGTGTGTGTGTTGGTGTGTTTGCTTTACACCTGTGTGTGTGTGTCAGGGATCAGTCTGTAGCCAACTAACCATTTGTAAATTTTTCACCCATCTCTCGGATGCCCAGGACTGTCTGGTTTACACGTGACACCCCCCTGATGCTAGCCCCTTCCTTCTGTCACTCCCTCCCTCTCCTCCTCCATGTATGGGTAAAGGGAGAAGATGGAGAGATTTTTGGTTAAACAATGTAGAAGAGAATGATAATGAAGGATATAATGAAGGGTTGTGACAGTAATGACAAAGAAAGATGAAGGAATGGAAGGGAAGATGAAGGGGAAGCCATCAAGAGATGTCAGCTGGTGGGGCAGAGAGAGGAAGAAAGACGTGACGAGAGAGGATGAGAAAGGAAGAAGGGATGACAGGGGAAGAGGTTGAATAAGAGAGGAAGAAAGGGGATGAGAGAGTATGAGAGGGGATGAGAGGGGAAGAGAGGGCTTGACAGAGAAAGAGAGAGGGTGATGAGAGGGGGTGATGAGGGTCACTCATCATCAAGATCACTATGACTCCTCAAAATAGGGAATGAGAGGGGATGAGAGGGGATGAGAGGGGAAAAGAAGGGATAAGAGAAGGAGACTCTCTAAGAAGCTCTGAGCCTTTGGTTTGAAAAACCAAAAATTCTGAATTCTTCCTGAATGGAGACGGATGGAACGGAGGAAGTGTTACCCATTGTGATCCCTGTAGCCTGAGGACTCTACTGGTTCCCTCCACGTAGAGACTGTCTGACTGACTGACACTGGGGTTGCCAATGACCTCTGACCCCTCAGTTGCAGAAATTGTAGAGGCTACAGGAGTGTTCTCCATTGTTCTGCTGTGAGTTTCATTCTTACATGCTTCGCAGCTGTTTGTTTCACTTCTGTTTGTGTTTATTGTGGCTATTTTGGAAATGCCAGTGATTTGTGCTTCTACTAACATGTTGTTTATGTTAAGTATTACCCCTGGGAAATGTTTAAGGGGAATGGAGGTGGGGTGGGGGTTGAGTGGGGGGAGGGTTGTGCACCCCCCCTAGGCTAGAGACCATTCTATTTCATCTGGTCTGCTGTATTCTCTCTAAGTGGTGGGTGTGCTCTGCCTGCTCTGAAGTCTACTGAAAGACGGTCTTAAAGGGATATTTTCCCCCATTTTAATGTGGCCTTCTCTTCACTTTCTATTGGAAATGATCCAATAATGAGTTCTTATATAGCTGTTTTTTCTAAACTCAAAACCCTTTTGTCACGTTTTGCATGAGTCATCATTGGCCTACTTTGTGCTGCAAGAACATGTCTTCACATTATGGGACCCGCCAAAACAAAATTCCAAACCATTCCGTTTTTTGAATGTCTCTGCGTTTAATAACTGAAATTCATCTCCATATCAGACGTCATTTGTTGAATTGGATGAACGATCCTTTCTCTGTGACAAAACAAAAGATAAACAATTGTTTGGGGAATCAACTACCAGCACAAGATGAAAGAAAATAAGACCCCATGCACAACCCTGAGAACTTTCCCATGCATAAATGAATCTGCCGTGCAATCAGGTCTTCATGTCTTCCTTCACCCTTGCGGCTGGTTCAAGTCTCCACCATATGTTTATAAATAAAGGAGGCACCTTACATAACGTATACATAATGCATGTTTTAATGAATATGTTATGAAACAGAAGGCATGCAGGTATGCAGTCTTTTTTTAACAAATCACAAAAAACGGAAGGACAGACACAGTTGAGGCTCAGCCTTTAAAGAAGATAAAATGGAAGAAATGCACCCAACAGTTATTTTATCCTTTAGATGTGTATCAACATGTTATAAGATAAGGGAGATGTACATGCATTCACACACACTACACTAAAATAAATACATACATACACACAAAACCAGTATTGCGTTTTTATTTGATTATGGACTAGCGCCAGTCTGGAAGGAAGGAAGTAGCAAGGCTCTGTGTGCATAACGGTGATAAGATTGAAGTTTGTGTGTCTGTGTGTTTGCATTGTTAAGGCTGAATTACCACAAATTGTTTGCATATGTGTGTACTGTATGTCTATGTGTATGTTGCTTTGGATGTTTGCTTCAGAAAACAATATATGCGTGTTTGTGAGTTGATTGGCTATTTCTTTGTTTTAGAGGACAGTGACTCATCACTGTGTGTGCCATAGTGTTTTCCTTGGGGTGATAATGTATTTTTGCGTGGGACCCTCCACACTGAGCAGCTCCCTGGTGCCGTGTTCTGCCCTGATGTTGCTGGAGAGAAGTACGACATATAACCTCCACTCTGTTTCCTGAGAAATACCAAGCATACCAGTAAGACTAATGCCAGTAAATTACCAAAGCAGAGCTGGCCCCATTACTGACTAACGGCCCTATTGGAGTTGAGTTTTAATTGGCTAAACCACCCCACTTCCCATGGCATTTCATCCAGTCATCATCTCCAGCCAAACACCGACTCACTCAGCCTTAAATCATTAACATCAGCTCTCTCTGCATATTGTTTTTCACACCATGTAAACTAATGTGTTCTCTGAGAGAAGAGTGCGAGCCGTGCCGGGCTGTGATTGGCTGAGCAGCATCTCTGGGGTATGAGGTCTAGCGTGGGCAGGCTCTGGCCTTTCCCCCCTCCTCTCCCACGTTCGAGCAGCTAGCGCTGCGCTCTCCGCCCGCTGCAACATTAGCATTCCAACTACAGCCATGCTGCTGCGCACTTCGAACGGCTACACAACCCGGCACTTTCCGCTCACGTCTAACCCGCCAGGCTCACTGTGGACAGAAGATGTTAGCACACGTCGTCCCTGCTCCAAGCTTACAACCAACACTCGCAACTCATTGTCTGCGCTAAGACAACCCCCCCGCTGTATACAGCACACCCACATGCACACAGTCCAGGGAGCCTGTAGTAGAGAGAGTGACAGCGGGGGGACATCTGGAGAACATACGGACATACATCCAACATGGGTCTACACACAGCGTTGTGAAGCCATATCGCCGCAAATCCGTGACACCCTCGAAGATGCGGTGAATTTTGTATTTATTGGGTGTTACATCAAGAACCCTCCCCTACATGCCTGCTGGTGCTTTATGTACCATATGTTTGTTTGCTCACTTCAGGGGACCATGTCTCATAGTGAATGTTTTTGAAGGTCTAGTCCCTGGAGCTGAAAATGTGTGATAGAAGCGCAGCTTTCAGAGTGTTTTCCCTCTTTCATCTCTTGGTCCCAAAGGGATCTTACTCAATAACAATGTCAGCATACAGAGACGTTACCGCTGACTCATAACCTTTATCCATATGTCACTATGAAGGGTAGATTCACAAACTTTGACTGTTGACATCTATAACATTGAAACGGAAAACATAAAAAAAAATGTTTCACAAGCCCTCAGGGTAACAGCCATTTGCATTCATGGTTATGGTTGGAGAGATGTCAGGAAGTGAAAACCAGAAAAAACTGAAAGCTAGCATTACTGTACTTCTATCATGCATTTTCAAACTCTAGGGACATAAACCTTGAACAAATTACAATGTTTGAGGCAGCATCAGTCCAAGTTCACCTAACCATCCACCCTGGACGAATAATTAACATTCAAAATCAGGGAGTCATCTGAAGTGGTCATTTATCTCCGCCACATCACAAAAGCTGACAATGAGTAACACAAAAAACATCAACTCCTTTGAATGGTAATAAGGATCTGTCACTGTCTCCAGTGTGTGTGTGTGTGTGTGTGTGTGTGTGTGTGTGTGTGTGTGTGTGTGTGTGTGTGTGTGTGCATGTGTTTTGAGTGTTATTCACGCATCATCCCCCCATCTCATGTATGTGTGTGTGGCAAATTAGAACATGTGTATTATCAATTTCCAACATGCTATGCACATGCTTAAGCCTCCTGTCCCTGTCACAGTGTCAGCTCACAGCCCCACGTCACACTCCAGTTCCTTCCAGACAAAACACTATGCAAATCTGTGTAAACATGTCACCTAATAGCAATGCTTTATTTCTATTGTTCTACGCAGGCCTGGCACTAGGACGAAGTGACTGAGGGGGCAGAAAATTCAACTGAGGGGGCGCCGGGCCTGGTTCTGTGTAGAACACACACTTCACGGCCGTGACATCTGCAGATCATGTATGTGAGTGAACACAAGTGACTAACAGTTGGAATTATGCCACAACACACATGGCTTGGCATCGTGTCCCGTGACACTATCCTCTTCTGTCAGCTGGGCCGAGCCAGGAGACCCCCACGCCAAGCCCCAACCCGCCCTCGCAATCTCGACTTTCTGGAATGAAAGCCTGTTCTGCCCATCAGTTCAGACCGCCGCCATCCCGTGTCGTGTGTGTAGTGTTTTCAGTTCAGACCGCCGCCATCCCGTGTCGTGTGTGTAGTGTTTTCAGTTCAGACCACCGCCATCCCGTGTTGTGTGTGTAGTGTTTTCAGTTCAGACCGCCGACATCCCGTGTCGTGTGTGTAGTGTTTTCAGTTCAGACCGCCGCCATCCCGTGTCGTGTGTGTAGTGTTTTCAGTTCAGACCGCCGCCATCCCGTGTGGTGTGTGTAGTGTTTTTTAACCCTGTGCCACAGCTGTTGTTTCTGTTGCAGGGTGCTTCCCTTAAGCCAGGTCATGAAACCATCGCAGACGGTTACACTTCAAAAACATAACGAGGAACAGAGTGAACGTATCACTGGGTATTGTCTATGTGTATTAACATTTAATCGTTCAGCAGATGATCCAAAACGACAGTAGCAAGCGCAGACAGCAGAAAACTTTTCTGTTCTGACCCTCCCCCCTGAGAGAATCAATGCCTCGATCCCAGCGCTGCAGCACCGTGCTCTCACCAAGCAAGCTACATGGGGCCGTCATATCGGTGCGCTTGGCGTGCAGGCGTGTCTGCGAGACAGGAATTGAGAGCGGCGTTGTTCCGTGTCGCGTGCTACTCCACTTGTAAGTCAGTGGAGAATGTGGGCCATGCTGCGAGCATGTTTAATGAGGAGAACCTAGCGCATGCCTGCCAGTGATCCAGTGTGTTCCCTTGAGGTGCGCCAGTGCGTCGTGCTGCATTCGCTGCACAGCCGACGGTGACATTACTGGCAGCTGAGCGATGTGTTGTGCCTCTGCACCAGCACCCAAAAGCATCTGCATTGCCGCTGTGCACGGAGAGCTATTTTAAGCTGTTGAAGCTGGCACGAGACGCCACAACGTACCGTACGAAATGAGTGTGTCGGCGGCAGACAGACAGCCCGCGTGTGTTTTCCGCAGCTTTGCTTGCTGGGATTGAGATCCAGGCGATGGCAGCTTGTGTCACAGTGTGTTTGATGCTATGGTACGCGTCGCATGCTCCGCTGCGCGTGGGGACTTGACGCGTTGTTAGCCGTGGGAGTTAGCCACTGGCGCTAGCGCATGGAGCTGCGAGGCCGTTAGGGTCGGCTCCCCAGTCTGTCACAGCTCAGTCCCAAAGGACTCCCGTTCCGTCTCAGGCCAATCATCTGGCCAGGGTGTTATTACATGTTTATATGGTCCTGTGTGTGTTTACCAGGGGAATCCCTCGATTGGAGGAGACATGAGCAATGTGTATAATAAATAAATATGTCAACGCACTTTCTAATTAACAACAATATACTGTAATGCGGAGAGTACAATAAAAACAATATCATTGTACTCTCTAAATAAATACAATAAAATCATTTTACTCTCTAAATAAATATAATATATCCATGTATAATATAATCAATATACTACCTAAATGAAAACAATATATCAATATTCTACATTCCTATGATCAACTTTCACAATCAAGACCTTTCCATCACATAATACCCAGAGTAAAAAGAACCTTGGTGTAACCATAGAAAACACGCTGTCGTTCTCCGCTGACATCAAGGCAGTGACTCACAGGTTCATTCTCAGCAACATCTGTAGAGTTACCTCACACAGACAGTAGAGTTACCTCACACAGAAAGTATTTACCTCACACAGACAGTAGAGTTACCTCACACAGAAAGTAGTTACCTCACACAGACAGTAGAGTTACCTCACACAGACAGTAGAGTTACCTCACACAGAAAGTGACGTCCACTACAAGACCTTGGTACTTGCCAACGGTGCTGGCTGCAAGGCGATCTGACCCTTCATGCAATACCCTGCACGTTTTCCACAAAACCTCTGAAACCCTACCTTTTAAAACAATATCTAATAAGATATCACTTCCCCCACCATTGCCTTTAGGGAACTTCTAGCTGACAGCTATTTCACTGAGTATGGATTCCTCCATATCCTATCAGGTTGTGTGGTTGACCCACCTACGTAGCTATATTAAGATGTAGGCACTACCTGTAAGTTGCTGTAGATCTGCTGAATAATGACTAATTGCTTAATGACTCTGTACGTGTAAACCACATCCTCCAACATAAAAAATATGACTTTCCTCAGACAAACAATAATGTCGATCTGCCATTTCTCCCACAATGAACGGTCAAAGACATTGTCCATGCACGTCACTAATATTTACTTCCTGTTACATTGAGACAATAGGCTCCAGGCTGGTGCCCATCTCTCCATCCTGCCCCTCCTCAAGCTACAGCCCCAGCTTACTTCAGTGAGGTGAGGGGCAAAGTGACAGGTTAGTCCTCTATTAATCAGACTTTGGCCAGCAATGGTAATGGATGCTGATGGGTATCGTTACGCAGAGTTCCCAGCCTGAGAGCAGGATCAGATTCCAAGTCCATACTCATCCATCACTGGTAGGATGAAGGCATTGGCTAATGACTCGAGGCTGACACGCAGACACACACACACACACACACAACATGCAAACAAACAACCAGGCTAAACATGAAAACAAACTATGTCTTAATGGCTCCTCAAACCTGACTGCATACCACAAATGGAACGTTGTAAAGGTGAGGTTCTGATGAAAACACAAGGCAGAGAAAGATGAAGACAGGAAGAAAGGGAAGGGGAGTGGGAGGGAAGGGAGAGAGAAGGGGAGGAGGGAGGAAGAGGGGGGAGGTTGTTAATTAGAACATGCATTCCATAAGATGAATCTTCTTTCATTAATTTACATGTACTACTATACATGTTTGGTCCAGATGTCCTCACAAGTATAGTAACCTATGGCAGATCATGACTGGTGAGAACACTTACCTTTTTTTAAGGCTTGGATTTCATGTTGGGATTAAGGATGGGATTATGGTTAGACTTAAAGTTAGGGTTATGGTTAGGGTTAATGTTAGGATTAAGGTTGGGGTTAAGGTTAGGGTTAAGGTTAGGGGTTAGAAAGGATAAAAGTTTTAATGGGAGTCAATTGTGATCCCAAAAAGTCTTCATGAGTATAATAACACAAGCATGTTTGTATGTGTGCATAAAAATCCATTAAACTTCAAATGATTTAATGTAGTTGCTATAACAGCATAAGCCAAACATAACACACAACTAATAGTACAAGATTCCCACTACAGTGATATCAACCCTGTCAGAGAAATCAAATCAAATTGTTCCTTGTTTGTACTCTTCTCCTTGCCCTTGTCTTTTTTGTGTTAGCCTGGAGAGAACTAGGATATTGCAGTGCTACAGCATTAGGTTTGTTTTCTGCTAAGGCCTAAATTAGATGAAAGTGACAAGTCTATATAGTTATGTTCTAGATAAAGGTTTCCTTGACTTAGGGGTGTGTTCCCTGTAGCAGATATATGGAAGCAGACAGAAGATAGATTTAGAGCATAGCCGAAGGGAGAGTTTGACTCATAAAACTCACATTTAAACCTTGTATTACACAGACAAACACACACACACTCTGACACACACACACTGACACACACTCTGACACACTCTGACACACACACACACACACACACACACACGCACGCACACACACACACACACACACAAACACACACATCACCCAGAACAGAAATAAATTCTGTTTGTATCTTTTCTTCTCTCACACACACTTCATGCAAATATTTCAAATACAAAATTGAAATCCACAATCATCCACATCTTTCAAAAGGATTCAAACTAATGACAATGAATATCTAAACAAGAAAATGAATGTCTAAACATTTCTGGGTTCAGGAAGCAGCTCCTTCTCCATACCGCCAAGCTGCACATAATCCTATTCCCAGACACTGAAAGTCTGGTGGAACGATGAGTCAAATTTGGCCTTCGTTAGCCAGTAACAACATTTTGGCAGATGTTCCCGGACCAATAGGCATAGACTTAATCGGCTTAGGCTGCAAACCAGCCATCTTCACAACACCTTTCCCCACGTTGTTCGCCCAAGCACCAACCGCTACGTGGCGAGGTTAGTGGAAGACCTTTTACTATCAATGTAAAAAATTACATATGGATTATGTTTAAACTGAAGATGGGTGATTTAGAGGCATGCAGATCAAAGAGGTTAGATCAGAGTGCTCTGTGGTTCTCCGTTGTCTTTCTTGCTCGCTTTCTTTTTACCTAACCCCAAACCCCAAACCCTTTTTGTAACTTTTTCCCTAAACCTGAAAGAGCCTTTTTCCTAATGGACACCAGTTATATTTCCCCCCTTTTCCTTGCTGTACTATCCTTTCAAGAATCTGAAGCATGACCGGGAGAGTAAAACCAGCACCACGCACACACACACCTACTCACACACACACACACACACACACACACACACACACACACACACACCGGGAGTCCTATGGACAAGTCTAGTTGAAAGTGTTCAGCCAGCAACACAGCAAAGGCAGTAACAGGCCATAAATACCCTTTCTTCCCTCTCTGCATGACATTGTACTTCAATCATACTGCCATGCTCAACCGCTCCTGGTAATGAGTGTATGTGGGAGAGTGTGTTGGCCTGTTTGTGTGTGTGTGTGTGTGTGTGTGTGTGTGTGTGTGTGGGTTGGGGGGGCATGTTAATGTGTGTGTGGGTGAGTGTGTCTGTGTGTGTGTCAAGGAGTTTGTTCCTGCAAAATAATGCAATTTGTCCAGTCCTTAAAATAATCTTTATTTTATTTAAGGTTAAGGTTAGGATTTAAGCTTAGAATTAGGCTTAAGGTTAAATTACAGTTAGGTAAATGGAGTTAGGGTTTGGTTTGAGGTTACGGATTTGGTTAAATTGTTATTTTCATTGGTACTGTCCTCTCATTGATGGTAAAATCTATGTGCGGGTCTGTGTGTGTGTGTGTTTGCGTGTGTGTATGTATGTGTGTGTGTGTGTGTGTGTGTGTGTGTGTGTGTGTGGTGGGGGGTGTTGATGTGTGTTGGGGGTAGTGTGTCTGTGTTTGTGTTGGGTAGTGTGTCTGTGTGTGGCAGGGAGTATGAAAGAGAGGTAAGGAAATTGATTAAAATGTCCCTGTTAAAGCAATGGTAGGCTACAAAGCACACTGCATTCACAAATAAACACAACGGCAATAATTTTAGGTAGCGTCATTAACAGTGGCGGACTTAAAGATTTGGAGGCCCTGGGCAGGGGCCCGTGTGAAAAAAAACAACTAATATTATAATTGAGTCTGCAAAACAAACGATGCATAGCCAACAAAATGGCGGAACGACATTTCCCCTAACCACCCATCACTGCTGCTGAGACAGGACAGAATGAGAGTGTTGGGGTGCAAATAAAGGGTGGCTCTGGGTGTAGCATGGGGTCTAAAAATCAAAATCTAGATTTTTCACGAATCAAGACTTTTAAATGACTATTATTTTGAAACGATGCCTTATTTACGAGGCCCCCGATGACATCAAGGTCAGCCATACAAGTTGCAAGCTACTAGTAGTACAGTGATCAGCATAGAATATAAACTCCCTCAGTCCTTATGGGCTTGATGGCCGGTTGGTAAGAACCACAGCATGGGGTAAAAAGCTTCTCCGGTGGCGTGTGGTTTTGGACATGACTGACCTGAACCGATTGCCAGGGGAGGGTCTTTGGAAAAACAAGTGTCTGGGGTGAATGATAATCTGGAGCAATGCACTGCTCCTCAATGGAGGGAAGCTGACAACCAATCATCCTCTCTCACTGCTGCTTTCCACCCGAAAAACAGCTCTTACGTGTCATCTTCGAACGACCACCTCAATATTTTCCGTTACAGTGGACTCACGAAGTCACTGACACCAACATGGGGGACCTGCTATTAGATTAGGTTACCATTGATAATTATAGATATATTGTTATCCATTCCACCCCTCCCTGCAGTCTGTAAGTGACCCTAATGCTTTCATCTTTTGCATTCGTAGACTGATTCAGGAAGATGTAATGCCTGTTTGTAAAAGTGGTGCTATTGAGCTAAAAAGGCTTCCTTAAAATTGAGAACGTCACATATGTGCTGATTTAAGCCCAATGCCATCAAGACCACTTGCTTTCATACTTGGAATTTCATGGCCAACTGAGGTATGATAGTGACTGTAATTATAGAATATGCACATATAAACAACATATTACACAACCAGCCCGAAATGGGAGGTTCATCATTATTATTTTTTGCATGGAAAAATCTCAGACTGTATCTTTAAGAGAGTAATTGAGATTTTGGAAACATTATTATTTACCCAGAACACTGCTTCAGCTTTTAAAGATTATTTTGGCGAACAAACATTGTGTGACTTATTCCTGTCCTCCTGCCTTTCCAAAAGCCTGAAAACCATTTGCCCCTTCACATTCCATGACACTTCCAGCGAAGTCCTGAAAAATGTTTACCCTTTCACATTCTACGACACTTCCATTGAAGTCCTGAGAAAGTTTACCCTTTCACATTCTACAACGCTTCCAGAGAAGTTCTGTTCAGTAGGGGCATTTATTTAATGTTAGTTGCGTTGGTAATCAACTCACTACATGATTGCTTACTCATCACCAAATATGCACTATCTATCTCACCACTGCTCTCATTTAGGCCCCTTTCTTCCTCTTCGTTAGTGTATTATTAGTGTATATTCAGGCCGAACTCCTGTTCTGCCTGAATATTATATCATTAAACCTAGCTCTCTACGACAGTCCTTAAGCAGTGATTAGGTAGTTCCTCTAAATCCTGCTGAAAATAAACCCTCTCTCTGCCTGCTGCCTACACTGATTCATCTGCATTCCAAAAGCAATTACTAACGCAGGTCTCCAGGGATGGCAAACACAGCCCAAGATGGACATTTTAAAGCTGAACGACCCAAAAAAAAAGACCCAAAAAATACAGTTTATCACCATGCATACAAGCTGTGATGGGCAGCATGCAGCAAACAGCAGTCTGATTGGTGTGGTTCTATGGAGTGTAGAAGGAACCCAGGCTCTAGCCCAGTGGAACACTGGAGGAACACAGGAAGGAATTTATTTAAAACAACCCTTGTTCAAAGACACAGGCCTCCAAATGAGAATTCGTCAAAGTTCTGCTGTGAGTGTCAGAAGCCTAACAGAACTTAATGTTTCAGAATATTCTGCTCAGCTTTATTAAGGGATCAGTTGAACTGTTTTTTTTATCAATAAGGGCCTGGAATATTCTTAGACCCTTTCATTTCATGCATGCTTTAATTCCTAACATATTTCTGCTTTCATGAGACCACCTTTTTGATCAGTGTATTGATCAAGTTGAAGCTTAAGATTATCAGGATGGCCATGGGATTTGTGTTCTGGTATTTATGGCTCGCAATGTGTAAGAAGTGAGCATGTGTAGTGGCATGAAACAAAGACATGCTGTTAACAGAATACTTAGAGGGATAGCAGAGGGACCGGCTTCTACCAATTACTGTTTTGATCTGAGGAACCTTTTTGAGATACAGGGGCTCTTTGAAAAGCAAGTGATCTACATAGATCCTTGAAACATCCAAACAACCATTTAGGAAGAAAGGTTCTTTGATACATTTTGGAAGGACAAAACAAAAGATTTAGAAGGGATGAAGAGCTCTATATCATATTTCCCCACGTTTTTTCAGGGTTATTTCAGAATTGTCAGTTTTAATATTAGATTTTTTTTGTATACATTGATTGGTTGATCAATCTTATCCT
Organism: Esox masquinongy; assembly: GCA_016801175.1. Lineage (NCBI taxonomy): Eukaryota > Metazoa > Chordata > Actinopteri > Esociformes > Esocidae > Esox > Esox masquinongy. Next base: position 12,489 of record JACXGI010005966.1, on the reverse strand, counting down.
AAACAAAGATAAATTACATTTTTTTAACTAGCCCACACCATTTATTACTGCTGTTACTCAGATGGTTGTCCTAGTTGAGATGATATACGTAGGCCGTCTCAGCGTTCAATCTTCCCTGCCCTGGTTGTCATTCTGAATGCCGGGTGTGGCTGATAGCAATTAACCTACAGTAAAACATTTCTCGCATCTCTCACTTGTGTAGTGGCATAGGGGACATATGATAAATATTTAGGGGATGGAAAGAACATTGCTTTTCATAGATGCATTTTATAAAGTTATTCGTCATGTCATGAAACATAAACAGAACAACGTTTTAGCAACACACAAAAGGCTGACATAGGAGGATACTCTGGCTACATTTGCACACTTAGCCTAATTCTGATATTTAACTCAATTATTGGCAGTAGAATAGATTTATCTCTCAATATACATATTGTAACTGTGTTATTCACCCAATATAGTTAAAAACTTCATAAATAGTCATTGGAGAACATTTTAGAAGTTATGACTAGAACAACTCAGGTAAACTCACACTTCACATATAGTAGCTAAGAGTTGACTAAAGTGACACATAGCTGGATAGCTAGCAGTTCAGTGATTTCTTCTGATACATTGGTGAAAAACTTGTACTTGCACCTCATGAGTCTGATTAAATATGAGTGTCAAATTACAATTTTTCATCTAGACATATTTTTTTTGCCAACCCGATAGCTAGTTCTCCAACATTCTGAAAATCATTGTAGGTGTTAATTAAATTTGAAACCTCATGGCCTCCAATATTAGACACGTGACTACAGTCTGCATTTAATTAATAGGTGATACCAACCCTGCAAGTGAAAAAACATGTCCCCTCCAGCTAAATCAAGGGCAAATGGGGCAGCTTTTGTAAATTGGACTGCCACTTAAGATGGCAATCAAACTGCATCAAGTTTTCACAAGGATTTCCCTCAGGGAAAGAAGCTTGTGCAAGGGCTTAGGGGATAAAAACAGTGATTGGACTGCAGCCTTTAGTCATCTGTTAACATATGGAAGGTAAGAGAACACAAAGGAAATTAGTCAAAATGTTTTTGCCCTTCATAAGTTTAGCAATGGCTGTATAATAAAGCTACAGTTCTGAAAATACACATTTCCACTGTAAGTGCTATAATTAAGAAGTTTAATCAACTGGAGCTGTGTTGAATCAACTTGGAGCAGGACAAGTAAATCTTCAAAACCTCAGTTAGACACATCCTCCATGCCAACAAGCTATTCAGATGTCTACTCCCATCACAATGTCTTTATCTGGCATCGTTGGAACCTTCGCCTTTTTCAGATGACACCAGGCGTGGGTTTGGCAAGAAAATACGACCCTGTTTCCAAAAAATTTGGGGCGCTGCGTATAATGTAAATAAAAACAGAATACAATGATGTGCACATCATTTATCCCTATATTTAATCAAAAATAGTAGAAAGACAATATATCAAATGTTGAAACTGAGACATTTTCCCCCACCTTCTCTGCATTTTACGCAGCGTCCCAACTTTTTTGGAAACAGGGTTGAATAATGTTATGGATTTTTGTTTCCAAAAGGCCCTGTGAACCTTGTTAGGGTATGTGGCTTCAGTTGATCAAGCACCAAGACATTTTAGAGCAAAGTTCAGCCTCGCTAGCCAGGAGTTTAGAGACTTGGATCTTTCCACAGGACAAGGATTCAAAGCTTTACTCAAGATCCACACAAGCACGTCTCCTGGTCCACAGTATCCCCAGCTTTTGTAATGGCTATCCCAGGACCATGCCCTAAACCCCATTAAAAACCTGTTGGGTAGAGGAGGGAGGACCAAGGACTAAAGGACATGGAGAGGTTGTACATGGATGAATGGTCTCAAAATCCCTGCTGTGTATTCTCTGACCTCAGCAAATATTAGAGCAGAATACTCTGGTGCTGAAGCCTCAGGATGATGTAGACATTACCAAACACAGGGGTGCCAATAACTGTGCCACATTTCTTTTGATTAAATATGTGTTTCTTGATTTAGAATTTGTTTTTATCTTTGAGCAATTGTACTTCAATTAAAGAGAGTGGTTTCCCTCATATTTTGAATGTCAGATCAAGCTGAAAAATCACAATGAAATGATTTCATTGGCTTGCCTTTTTATTCATCCTTACCAAGGGTTCCAGTAAAGCTGCTGGGCTGTATTAAATATTTCAATTTGAATAATTTCCTTACAGATCCCATCTCAGGAGCATTGCCATTTGCAGACACTCACTCCAAACTTCTTTATGCTCCAACTCTTTATGTACCCGTTGACAAGGGAAGTGCATGACATATAAGTGGGACTCAAATCAATGTGTTCTTTGCTTGTTCTTACCATGATTCCAGGTAATCCATTTAGCAAATTGTACCTATTCAAAACCACTAGAATATTGTTTTGTTACTGGACAGTGTGTTTGTGTGGGTTGAGGGTTGATCCCTCGGTCTCTCTTCATTTCTGTCTCTCGCTCTCTCTCTGTCTCTATCTGTCTCTCTGTCTCTCCCAGTCTCTCTCCATTTCAGTCTCTCTCCATCTCAGTCTCTCTCCATCTCAGTCTCTCCCCATCTCTATCTTTCTGTCCCTCTCTCTCTCAGTCTCTCTGTTAGGTCAAATTCCTGTCAGTGTAATTGTGTAGGGACGTGATCCATTCCCTCTCTGGATTAAGGCAGGCTCCATCCTCTCTGCAGTCAGCTAACAGGCCTCTCGTTCCAGTCCAACACGTCAGCTACAGCTCCGGGTAACAGACCACTTTGTGTTTGTTTGTGTGTGTGTGTGCTTGTGTGTTTGTTTGTGTGTGTGCTTGTGCATTAGTTTGTGGGTGTGAGTCAGGATTGGGCTCAGTTTCTGAATTTAAACAATAAATTTGAATTGCATTTGCAGAAAAAATGAATTTGAACTTAATTTTAATTGGAGGCATTCTCCTTTAGCTCAGCAATTCAAATCAATTACACTGAGAGGTGAAAATGAATATTTCATTAATTTGACAAAAACAATTATTCACTTAGTTCACTCATTCAGGCATAGAATATGCATACCATTTAAAACACTTGTGTGGCTCAGTTGGTACAGCATGGTACTTGTCTTGCAATGCCAAGGTTGTGGGCTTCACAGTAAAAATCGTAAAAAGTATGAAAACGTGTGCACACACTACTGTATGCGGTTGCACTTACTGCTTCAACCAAGCAAAACATGGGCAAGGTCTTCTAGTGTCTACAAAGGAAGTAGAAAAAAGTACAACTCTGGATAGAGTATGCTTAGTAGCTAGCTGGAAAACAGCTAGACAACTAAAAGTGAATTAACACACTTATTCATATCAACTTTTCCCAGTGCCCTTTATAATATAATTAGCATATTTTGTCAGCGTGACCAAAGCATTGTCAGGTTGACCCCCGCTCTGACCAAGGTCCTTCTCCCCCAGTGGCTCAGTTTGGCCGGGGGCCACTCTAGGAAGAATGTTGGTGGTTCCTCCAATTAAGAATGATGGAGGCCAACTTCTTCCAATTAAGAATGATGGAGGCCACTATGTTCTTGGGACCTCCTGTAACACTGCAGGGATGAGGCAGGACACAGGCACAGGGGGAACAAAGGACTTTTAATGAAAAAACTTACAAGTAACCAGAGATGGAGTCAAGACCACAACCCTGGAGACCCAGACCAAGACCAAGATCCAAACCTTGGAGACCCAGACCAAGACCAAGACCCAGCAGGTCAAGACCATTACAAGGCCAAGACCATTTTGAACACAAAAAAACAAGACCAAAACCGAGACCGAGACCTTAGACCGTCCAATGTTTCCCAAACATAAAACAGTGAGAAAATTAATATAAGGAAATAAATGATTTTAATTTGTAGGCCATAGCATAACAGTGTTCTATAGAAGTAAACATACTTTACTAGATGAAATTACTTTACTGTTTATAACAAAAATTATTAGGTTGAAACAAGTTTACAAAGACTGAAATAAGAAAAAAAAGCTATGTGATTGACACATCCATACATGTTATAGCTTATTTTCACACTGCTGTGCTTAGCTAGCTAGCAAACATGTTAGCTAACTGGCTAGGTAGTTAACTAGATGGCTAACATTAATTTTGCTCAGTCAGGTTTGTTCTGGATACCCATAGTATTGATATCACTGGCTGTGGGTACTTGTTAAAATTGGAAACGACATTTTCATGTAAGGTTTCTAACAACAATGAAAAGTTTTGTGTCCATCACATCACAAAGTTAACGTTGGCCAAATTAGCTAGTGTAGCTACCTAGCCTACCTAACCAAGACTTTAGCTTGGTAATATATATGAATTTAATATTACAGCAGCCTGTAATGAGTTATGTCAGCAGCATAACTGAACAAATCATGACCACTTAAGACAATGAGGTGCGTATTAGCTAGCTAGCTATGATTTACCTGCAGACATCAAGGGTTGCAGGCGGCTGCAGACCTGTTTGGTGCCAGTTCACACGCAGTTCAACAACCCATGATAGAAAACACTCAAATACAGTACTACAGATGCGCAAACGGAGTACGTATGATAGAAAATGTGCGAATACACTACTACAGGTGCGCAAAGGGACTAGCTAGTCTATATGAAAAATCGGTCTTGTTATACAGAGGAGACCAAGATCCAGACCAAGATCGCAACACTGGAAACCGAGACGCAGACCAAGACCCAAAACCTGGATACCCAGACCAAGACCAAGACCACGTCTATGTGGTCTCGAATGGTCTCGAGACTGCAAGACCAAGGCTCCATCTCTGCAAGTAACAAAAACTATGAGAAAACTGAAACAATTTTATAATGGTGTAAGAACCAAATAATGACCGACAAGAAACACTAGGGAAGGAGGAACATAAATAGGGACAGTGGTTTAGGAAACAAGTGAAGACAGTAATAACAAATAGCCGTCCGTGCTCGAAATGCGGGAGAGAGGGCGGGATTCCACTGGCATGACACGTGACTGTCACTACATCCACCGCCGTAGCCCCCAAAACATTTGTTTGGTGGGAGCTATCTGCCAAAAACTCACTTGCCCTCTCTCACAAGTCCTCCGTTCAATTGCTGTGTCCTTAGTTGAGGTCAGTCATGAAGGACCTCTAAAATGTCAATTCTATGTTTATTAACTTATTAAATCATTCTATATTATAGCCATATATATATATATACATACACACATATATATATATATATATATATATATATATATATATATATACATATATATATTAAATTTCAGCCCTAGCTGAAACAATTGGATTGTTTATGTCTTGCAGTTGATCTTGGGTCTGAATACAAGACATAAGGTTATGCCGTAATTATCCCAGCTTGACCCATGACTTATACCACTGTCTTATGATATGGCACCAGGAACCATTGATTGGATTGATTGATTGTGTCCCTAGTTGATAAGGGGGACTATTCTTCAGGACTAGTCCTGTGATCCTTCCTTAGGTTAGAAGTCCAACCCCCTCAACTTTAGTTCTGAGGATTTGAGCGGGTTGTGGAAATGATCTCTCTTCTCCACAGCCTCTCTCCATCCATTTTCTCTTGCAATCTTGTATCTCCAGAGAACTGCTTTATTTGATACTTGTAATGCAATTCTGTATTCTTATTACTTATTCAATTCATGTATTACATTAATTTGTTAACGCTTTGGAATAATCTATAAAACGTGTCAAACTCCATTTCCATGGGTCACACTCCGTCATTCTGTAATGCCACAGGAATGTAGTTAGACACAGGCTATATACAGTAAGAACTAAGAAGTAACAAAACAGAAACTAGAAGAAACTGGAAAGAACGTTACAATGGGGAGAGAACCAAATAATGACCGACAAGAAACTCTAGGGAAGAAGGAACTTACATAGGTACAGTGATAAGGAACACAGGTGCAGGCAGTAATAACTTACAGGTGTCCGTGGTGTAGGTAACCCTACACAGGTTGTCAAAAGTAGAATCACTATAGTGAGATGTATTGAGTTACTAATCCAATTGAATTTTCTTAATCTCAAATTGGTTTCTGTGGAGTGGCCAATCCAAATGCAAGAATCAAATTTAAATCAAAGAGCAATTTGCAACTCAATTCAGTTGTATCAGACTGGATGTTGTATCAGACCTTGATAAGAGCTGTTTTATATTGGAAAACAGCTCTTATCAAACACGATCGCAAGATTGGATAGTTCTCGAGGTATCCTGGGCTCAGTCTAAGATTGGTATGACATTGTTTACCTTCTGTGCCCCTCAAACTTGAAATGATCTACAGGATGACCTTAGGCTGAAGGATACTGTGTCCATAGCACATTGTAAAAGTGTCTGACTGAACATTGTACAGTGAATTGTACTTGCTTCTTTAAAATGTATTTCGTATTGGTTTTAAAATGTTTTCTTAATTCATGTTTTTTGTTTGTTGCTGTAATACAGGGCACCACTGTAAATGAGACCTTGGTCTCTGCTGGTTTTCCCTATATAAATAAAATAAAATAAAAATAACAAAATAATAAATAATATTTTGTTATTCATGTTTGTCTTGACAATATTCAGTCCGATGCCCTGAATACATATATTACAGAAGATGTTGCCAAGAAGATACACACTGACCTTTACTGGGGTACATATACTGGGCTGGTATTTTGTGAGCAGGGAGTACCAACTAGCGCGCAGGGCTTTTGACCCAGTGCACGGGAGTGGGGAATGTAGTTTTACATTGGGAATGACTATTTTGCTGGTGTACAGTGTTGTCATTGGGGAATGGTAGTTACATCACGTTTGAGGGTTAGAGTTGTGGGATGTCTGTATGTCAATGGTGGGAATAGAGACCAGTCACTCATGTACTCCCATGGTTAGATAACTTGGAGCTAGCATCAATACGTTATAGATCTGCCCACCCCTGTGTTCTCCTCTCTTCTCAGACCCTGCCCTCACAGTATTAATGGACTGCTGCCAGACAGCCCAGAGGGTGTAAGGGTGAGTTTGCGTGTTCTTGTGCGCAAGCATGAGTGTTCCTGAGTTTCTTTGATGTATGCCGGGCGCCGTGGTGTCCCTGTTTTGTCTTTAAAGTCCAGCTACATTCCACAGATCCCTTCACGGCCGCGGCAGAGTTTAGCACAGGCCAGGCGGGAGGACATCAATACATCCATTCATTGTAAAGGGAAAGAGGCACCTTGATAAGACTGAAGCAAAAATAAAAAACCTGTTGGTATCAACGCACCTGTAGATAATCAATGATCAGTGTTCTTTCCTATATAGACTATCCATGGACAAATGCTGATATGTAAAACTCCAATGAGTACTTGAGGTTCATTTAATCATACAAAACATTCAAACTATATTTGGCGGTACGACTGATTGAGATTATAGTTGTGGATGAAAGAATGAAATAGTAGTTGAATAGTTTTCTATTGCTATTTATAATAATCGTTTCTTCTGGTATGATGGAATGCAATTGTGTAGGAGGAAGGAACACAAGGTCAAGGAAGTGCAGAAGCAACATGGTCTTAGGCTGTTATAGGGCACACCAACACACCCACTTATCTATCTCTCCCCCCTCTCTCTCCTCGATCTCTCATGGTCTCTCTCTTAACTTGCTCTTTGCCCTATCTTTCTCTCTCTTTCTCTTAACTTTCTCATTTTTTTCTCTGACTCTCTCGAGTTCTCTTTCTCACCCTGTCTCTATTTTTTCTCTCTCCAATAGTACTGTGGCTTAAGAGAATGCATAAGTCCTGACCCTTGACTTCTTGATTCCAGTAGTGTGAAATATATTTCCCCCCTCTACACACACTCAGACACAAACACACACACACACACAAATGTATTCCCTCAGCTGGCTGCTCATTGGAAATCCATGCGGGGCCTCTCCTTGGCACAGGCTGCATTGATTATCTGTCAGGAGGAGAGCAGAGACAGAGAGGGGGCTGGCTGGAGACTGAGCTACAGAGAGGGGAGCAGAATGACAATTAGGGAAGAGAGGGCAGATAGGGAGAGAGAGAGAGCGGGAAAGAGCGCAGGAGAGGGACAGGAAGAGAGGGAGAGAGGTAAGGATGGAGAGGAGGAGGAGAGAGAGGAACGGGAGCGAGTGGGGAGAGGAAGGAGGCAGAAACCCGAAGTCGCACAGGAACATGCACACATGCTCAGAGGCATGTACAGTTGTGCACATGGACAAGCTCTCTCTCTCTCTCTCTCTCTGTCTCTCTCGCACACATATACACAAACAAATATACCCAAACTCACACCGGGACATACAAACATACCATGCAATGCCCAACACATGACCTCTCTGTGACCTCTCTGGAGATGTATTAGAACCATTACCACGCCCCTTAACTTCTACCACCAGCCAGGCAGTCTACAGGGTCACAACCAGGAGGAGCTTCTACCACCAGCCAGGCAGTCTACAGGGTCACAACCAGGAGGAGCTTCTACCACCAGCCAGGCAGTCTACAGGGTCACAACCAGGAGGAGGTTCTACCACCAGCCAGGCAGTCTACAGGATCACAACCAGAAGGAGCTTCTACCACCAGCCAGGCAGTCTACAGGATCACAACCAGGAGGAGCTTCTACCACCAGCCAGGCAGTCTACAGGGTCACAACCAGGAGGAGCTTCTACCACCAGCCAGGCAGTCTACAGGATCACAACCAGGAGGAGCTTCTACCACCAGCCAGGCAGTCTACAGGATCACAACCAGGAGGAGCTTCTACCACCAGCCAGGCAGTCTACAGGGTCACAACCAGGAGGAGCTTCTTTATTGCTATGCCTAAATGTGTATGGATGGATGGCAATCTGAATCTGTGTGTGTCTGTGTGTGTGTGGATCGATGTGTGTGTGTGTGAATATGTGTGTGTGTGTTTGTGTGTGAGAAGGGATTGCTATTCCCAAAAGGGAATACCTGACCACTGAAGCTCATTACCGCAGTCTATCAACCTCGCACTCTCCCCTTCTTTCTCCCCTTCCATATAATCATTTTTACTACCACTTGATTTACTGGGGTTTTGGGGTTGCAGTACAGTAAATGTCAACTTTCTGTTAGTTAAAATGTAAGTATTCCTGAGTAGCATGCATAGGTTGGATGGTGGACCAGAGGATGTGGTCAGCACCTTTAAGGGGTTGGTGGAAGTCATGCATAGGTTGGATGGTGGACCAGAGGATGTGGTCAGCACCTTTAAGGGGTTGGTGGAAGTCAGTTCAGTTGGAGTTATGAATCCATCTCTGCTCTAAATGACCTCCACATGTTAGAGGAGAAGTGGGGTTACAGGGAAGGTGTATGTTGTGTGGTGGAGGAGCAACTTTGGTTTCTAGATGTAATTATTTGAATACGTGTTCATGTTTTATTTTTCTATGTATTTTGGTGATTCATTTCATGTCTAGTTAAATGTTTAAAATGGCACATGATTTTGTCTAAAATAAAGGGCTTTAAAAACTCAAACACTCCCCCTCAGTCTCTCTACATCTCTTTTTCTTTCTCTCTGTCTCTCTGAGTCTCATTCTCTCTGCTTCTCTCTGCAAGGTGAGCAGGTCAGTGAATCTCAATCCACAATGGAAGAGGTTAAAAGCAGGTTGAATGTATTAGTTACTGGAAGGCATTGCAGTGCTGTGTGAGAGTGTGAGGCTGTATGTGTGTGTATAAAAGAGAGAAAGAGAGAGAGTGCCTGCGGCAAATACTGTTGAATAAACCTGTGGAAAGTGACAGGGGAGTCAATAAAGTAGTCTCATTCAGACCCATTTCAAGCAGAATTGGAGAGAGATGAACAGAGATGATGTAGATGTGTAGAGAGATAAAGAGAGATGGTGAAGGAGTGTAGAGAGATGAACAGAGATAGGGAAGGAGTGGAGAGAGATGGACAGAGATAGTGAAGGACTGGAGAGAGATCAACCGAGATGGTGATAGAGTGGAGAGGGATGAACAAAGATAGGGAAAGAGTGGAGAGAGATTAACAAAGATGGTGAAAGAGTGGCGAGAGATGAACAGGAAAATAAATGTATAGTTTGGGAGACCATGGTACAGACAGAGAGAAGTGTTGTACCAACAGATAAGGTGACTTAATGAAATTCCCAGTCACTGTGTATCAGAAACATGGATGTCATCACACCACAGACCCTGGCTGATGTGTGGGCGGGCCTTGTGATTGCCGTGATTGATTGACAGGTGACGCCCTTCAAAGGGAATAGTGCTCTCCATTTATCAGCAGTGAGTGGTTTGTCATTAGCCTCTCACTGGGACGTGGCCATCTATAATTAACTGACTTTGTGTTAATAATACATTAGCAGGCATTAATGTTTCACAGCTACATGTCAGTGGAGCCGCGCCAAACAAAATACCCAGAACCAACCATCCCAACAAAATGATAGAGATGAATGAGGGCGACGACGCCAGAAGAGGAAATTGAACGAGTGATGTAGAAAGAGATACAGAGGGGGTACATTAAAAGGATTCAGTCAGCCAAAACCCCTATGAAAAATCAGACTGGGATGTTTATGTGTTTAGTAGGTCAAGTGGTAGAGCCAATCGCAATGTGTCATACGCAGTAAGGAGAGCGAGGTTCTGGAGGATACCAAATCCACCATTAACCAAGTCAGCGTTTTGCATTAAACATGGACATTCAGGGTGTGTTGATAAATAAAGAGCTAGCCCTGACACTGTCCACATCCTCTTAGCCTCCTCCCTTAATCTGAACCTGGTATTTCTGATGGCGTTCTATCTTCTGTGTTGCGGCCGGTCTTGAGTCCAAATCCCAAATGCTTGGTGGCTTTATCTCTGAGTTGGCCAGGGTGACTTATTCCTGAGTCAGCCAACAGGAGGTTCCTTATCATTGCCTTCGCAGCGCTCGTGTCTCCATGCCTTTTCACTAAAACTGCCTTCATTTTGAATCGGCAGTCACATTCCTCTGACATGGCTGACTTGAACAGTGAGCTCCGGGAGATTGGGGCAGGTTAGACAACTTAAGGTCTGGGGCGGTTGTGTCCTGTCCTCCAAGTTACCTTTCAAATCATTAAAACGTGTCTGACCAAAGGTGATTGAAGTATTTGAGTATTCACACAGCAAGCACAGACACACACACATACACACACACACAGACAACTCTATACCTGCGGGTAGCTCTAAACACAGTGTTGAGTAACGTTTGGCTGTAGCATGGGGAGTTTAGGTAGTCAGGCAAGTAGCATGATCTTAGCTAATGGAGCATGTATGAGCAACAGTATCCATTATTCAGTCCCAGCTCATCAACAGTTGGGATTGACAAGTTGCATTCGTAGTAGTCATTATAGCAGATTGCTTTGTTTCTGTTGTTGTTGCGTTGAGGGAACAGGCAGTAAGCATGGTTGAAGGGTTCATACCATGTGTTGAAACTAACGTAGATGTGGTTCCTGACATCTGATGTTTAAGATGTGGTTAAAAAAAACATTGCAAACAGTATCCTGTCTGTATTGCTTCCCTTTTCCTCATGTGAGAATCTTTCCTCATGTGAGAACCCATTTTCATATGAGAACCTCTTTTCCAATCACCTAGAGAAGTGTTTTAGTGGAAGCAACCAAACAACTAGCCTGAGGTTGAGGAGGTGTCCATGGTGATATCAGGGCCAGTAACACAACCTGAGGGCTGTAAAACGTACATAATTTCTGCAAAGCTCCTCTGATTCTCACTCTCAGTCCCTGGATGGAGCTTCTAATGTGTTAGCATGCTTTGTGATAAGGAGAGCAGAGAGATTTATGCACACAGCCTCTGTTAAATGAGAGTCCCCAGGAAACCAGAGCAACATTCCTACGGCCTGATTCCTACTGCATATCATAGTAGTCGGCCTGGCTTTGTCCTGTTGTTCTACAGTAGATGCTACTGTACCTTATAACATGAAGAGTGAAGAGACTAGTCAAAGGTCTGAGAGAGTATTTCTGTGCATGGGTGTGTGTTTGTGTCTGTGCATGTGTGTGTGTGTGTGTGTGTGTGTGTGTGCATTTGTGTGTGTTTGTGTTTTTGGACAAGTGCATGCATGTGTGTGCGTTGATCAGGAAAAAGCCCATTCCCCCTGCTCTCATTGACAGCAGGCTGTGTTGGCAGTTAACTAGAACTCTGAATCCAGAAATCCACAACTCACTATAATACCTTCCCTTCTCTTTCACTCTCCTTTATACCTCCACCTTCTCCTCTTCTTTATACCTCAGGGTTATAGGGTCGGGTTTAGGATTGCAATAAAAATAATTGAAATGTCTGGGGAGGTGAGAAAACAGGTTTGGTAAAGTGTTTGTGGGTAAAACATCTCTAAATAAGTTGAAAACCAGCCACTATTGCCAGTGGTGAAGACTATCCCATTTAAATAGAAAGTGGTGAAGAGGGCATTGTTGATGGAGCATTAAGGATGGGGCAATAAGGATGGGGCAGTGAGGATGGGGCAATAAGGATGGGGTAGTGAGGATGGGGCAGTGAGGATGGGGCAATAAGGATGGGGTAGTGAGGATGGGGCAGTGAGGATGGGGCAATAAGGATGGGG